>JABFVB010126334.1:0-10203 GCA_018812205.1 Adelognathus sp. PSUC_FEM 10030001 | reverse complement strand
CGGAACACGTTTTCATGAAAATCTCGAAAAAACAAATTTTCACGAAAACAAAGCTTGCTCTATGAGGAAGCAAAACTAAATAATCTTAATACTAATACTACATACTAAATGAATTCAGAAATTGCACATTTATCGGAAGACAATATTAAAATACGTATATGCGTCATGTCGAAGCAAGAGACCATAAATGATTATGTCGCTGTGAGGTCAGGTACAGAGAGAGCAGAAAAACACGATATTATATTTAAACGCAGTCCTATATTAGCAGCTAATTGCGCGAGCATCGAAACCGCCGAGAAACCGCATTTGACGCGACGAGAGAGAGAGAGAGTGACAGAGCGAAAGAGAGCCGCAACGCAGTCGCGCAGACAATTACCACGCAGTAAACAATTAGTGACACGCGGCGAAACACGACAGGGACAAACTAGACAGGATTACTCAGGAGGTAGTCCCATAGCCGGACCTTAAAACTGGAGAGAGTAGGAGAACGACGGATATTGACAGGTAATTGATTCCAGAACCAGGGTGCCATGTAGGCGAAGGAACCTTTCGTGCATTCGGTCCGGCATAACAGGGGAACAAGATTGTCGTGCGGTGTACGAGTAGGCCTAAGTGCTGTGGAGCCATGCAATTTTAATTTCGATAAGAGGTTGGGCGGTGTTTTGTTTAGTAAGGTGTTATATGTGCTGCAACCAAGGAAGAATAACCGTCTCTCGCGCACTTTGAGCCAATTGAGTCTGGTGTAGTAAGGACTAATATGCTCCCGCTTCCGTACGTTGAAGATAAAGCGTACGCATGAGTTCAAGGCACGTTGAATGAGCCCGTTAAATTCTTCCGTTATATCAGCATATGCCAGGCAGCAGTAATCCAAGTAAGGAAAAACAAGTGTAGAGATAAGTCGCGCCCTTAGCGAAGTAGGAAGAAGATTTTTGCAAATTTTTAATTGGTGCAGTACCATAAATATCCGTTTCACGACCGATATGGCATGAGGCTGCCATGATAGCGTTCCAGTCATAATAAGACCCAGATTTCGCACTTCAGTGGAGTACGGTATGTTGGTACCGCCGACCCTGATAGATGGCAAGAGATCGAAGTTGATGCCGCCAATATATGGCTGGCTGCCAATGACAATAACCTGCGTCTTCTTTTCATTTAATAGTAGACCATTGTCAGCGGCCCACTCTAGTACCGAACTTATGTCATTATTGATTAAATTAATGTTACGCGTGACGTCTTGTAAAGAGGTTTGAAAATACATTTGAAGATCGTCAGCATAGAAATTGTAACGGCAATGTCGAAGGACATTTTTAAAGTCAGATATGTAAAGAGAAAATAATAGGGGACCTAGAACCGAGCCCTGAGGCACACCAGTCGGGATAGGTGACCATGGAGATTTATCCCCATCACGGCCCCGAACCGCCTGCATTCTGCCAAAAAGATAGGAGCAAAGCCATTTTAACACCACGTTAGAGAAATTAAGATTTCTAAGCTTTTCTATAAGGCGATCATGCCTAACCCTGTCGAAGGCCTTCGAAAAATCGAAAAGCACCAGGAAAGTTATTCTCCTATGATCAACACCCAGTCGTATGTCATCCAGAACGCGGAGAACAGCAGATTGCGTGCTGTGTCCTTGTCTATAAGCCGATTGAAAAGGATCCAACAAGTTGTTTACTTTGAGATATTTGTTCATCTGGTCAGCAACTATCTTTTCAAGCGCTTTGGAGAGACTACAGAGTAATGAAATCGGACGATAGTCATTAAGACTCTGGGGACTCTTTACCTTAGGCAACGGGCAGACGAGTGCTGATTTCCATAGGGTAGGGACTGTACTTAATGTCAATGAGGAATGAAATAAGTGATGGATCAGGGGACGAACTGCAGGATAAATTATCTTAATAAGGTGAGCCGAGAGACCATCAACACCAGTGGACGACTTTTTCGAGTGTGAAATCGCTTTGTCCACCGCATCAAACCCTATGTTAGAGAAATAAAATTTTGAATCATCATAGCCAGAATTACCTAGAAAAATCGGATTAAGAACAGGCGCGATATTACCGCCGCAGTTTGCGAAGTGATTATTGAGTTCAGAGAGAGGAAAAATCAGTTTATGATCTGATGTTTTCGTACGGATGAGCCCCAGTTGGCGCAGGTGCCTCCAGGTAGTGTTAGCATCGTTTGTTGTGTTAAAAGTCGAGTTGTAAAACGCGCTCTTTGCAGTTCTGACTATAATCTGGACCTCATTTCTAATCATCTTAAAACGATCGTAGTCACGCGTCATTCTGGTACGTTTCCAAAGACGTCGAGCTATATCACGACGCTTCATGTGCTGTTTAATTTCAACAGTTAACCAGGGTGCAGGTGATGATTTAGGGCGGACGACCCGGAGGGGGGCGTGCCTATCGAATGCTGCACTTATAACCGACGTGAAAATCTCAGTTTTTTCGTCAATGTCAGTCGATCGATAAAAAGAATCCCAGTTTTCGTTAGTCAGTTCGTAAAGAAGAAGGTGCAAGTCAAAGTTTCGAAAATCCCTACAAGTGAAGCGCCGTTGGTCGCTTTGCACATTTCCGATACTATAGGAGATTCCAATGAGGTCATGAGCTGATAGGAAAGGGACCGGGAGTTGGTGTAAATGTGAAAGCTTTGACGCATCGTCCACGAGACAGTAATCAATGCTCGTGGATGAATTTCGGAGATGATGAGTATGTCCGTAGGGCACGATATGCAGATTTGTTGATTCTGCGAAAGTTCGCAAGCGACCCCGAAGATAACACCTATCGTCGCTCATGTCAATATTCAAATCACCAAAAATGATCAGGTTACTGTACGATGTGCTAAGGTCGACAAAGACATCCTCGAACTCGTGGATATATCCCAAGTCACGTGGGCGATACAGTGTGCATAGTAGAATCTTAGACACATTCGTACCATCTATTTCCGCGATAATAAACTCAGGCTTCCAACGGTCATCAGAGGTTTTCACGATGTTAGCTTTTAATGAGTTGTGGAGATAAAAGCCGACGCCCCCTCCACGACGTCCGATCCTATCATTGCGGAACAACTGGTAGTTAGGGAGATGCACAAAGTCGTCGCTAATTTCCGGTTTGAGCCAGGTCTCTGACATACAGATAACGTGAAATTCCGAGGAACCGAAGAACAACCTAAATTCATCCAGGTGAGCTGTCAGGGATTGACAGTTTACGTGGCACATTTTAATGCTACCGCGTAAGCGAATCGAGTCGTTATCCATAATTCGTGTTTCTTGCCTTGTCAGTCATTCGCCTCTTGAGGACAGGACAGTTTTTCCTATCTAGAGCACTGTGACCATGGCCCGCCGCGTCATCGTTGAAAAAGATTTTGCAGTTGTAGCAAGCAGAATCGCCGTCTCTATTGGGACATTCCTTCATCTCATGGCTACCCGAGCATTGACCGCAATGCGCCGATCGATTACAATCTTTCACAGTATGACCGAAAGCGAGACATTTGTAACATTGCAATACTCGAAGATGATCTGAGAAAGAGCAGGCCGAATAGCTCAAGTAGATACGATCGTTTGTCATTAGACGTGTTCTGATCAACGGAGGTAGCTCGATAACGCATCTCGTGTGCGAAGAAGTGCCAGGAGGGTAGACGAATATGACCTTAACAGCAGGGTCATCGAGACCATCGAGGTTCTGGGCAATAAAGTTGTCGCGAATTTTCTCTTTGCTCATTTCAGAGGGAACGCCAAAAATGATCAGTCTTGGGTTCCACTTGAAATTCTCTTTGACCTCGAGACCCGCCTCGTCAAGCGCAGAAGTTTTAATCTTGGACATATCGACAGATTTTGCCTCGATGCGTACTGAGTTATTCCTCGTGTTCGTAATACGTTCAACTCTCAGAGATGACGCTGCAGGGTCGATGGTCTTTAATACAGTTTCTCGTGTGGCCTGAGAAGAGCAAAAATTATCTGCCGCATCGTCCTTAGGGCCGATAGTGATTGTGGTTACCCTTGGTACTTGGATAGTGGGACCGCCTCTAACCGAAACCTTTTCGCGCGAGTTTTTGGTCGCGGACGCGAACGAATTAGGGGTTGATTCCGTACTGTTGACAACTGGAAGAGCAGAAATTGACTCACGAACCGTCTCTTTGATCGTGTTAGTCATGAACTCCTTGGAGCATAGCCGAAACGCTTGTTGGATAGCCTTATTGACGCTCTCCTGGCACTGCTCGGAAAACGATCGATTTATGCTGCTAACTGTTTCGGATAGAACAGCTGCAGAAGATTTGTTGGCATTAAGTTCACCAACAACATTACAGTATGCCGACACCAGCGTATTGAAGCTGGTCTGGTAGTCAATAAAAATATCCTGCAGAAGGGTCTTTTTGTCAGTTGACTCTTTCGAAGTGCGGATATAGTTCATAAAAGAGACATCGTGTCCGGCAAGCTTTCTTCGCGTGTTATTGAGATCAGCTGTACTGAGCGGGAGACTACGCTGTGGCAGGCCTGTTTCGGGCTAGCGAGACCGCTGACGCTCGTATTGTGGACAGGACTCAAACTAATACTAGTGAAGCGAGAACGCGACATGACTGTGTGGTCGTAACACCGATAACGCGCAAAGGTAAACAGAGACAGCGTCTGGAGATACAGGGATATAGATATACCGGGGATTGATGAGTGATGGGCATAAACGAATAGCCACGAGGTGGCAGCAGGCGACGGAGCGCAGGCACTCTGCCTCGCCCGCTCCGGACGGGGAGCCTTCACACAACCACAATGCAAACACACTTATTCCACACCAAATAACGAACTACGATCAAAACTAATAATGGGTCACCGATGCAGACTCACAACACTCAACACTAAAACACTGAGTTATATGAACAACCATTCACTGAATGAGGAAACGACACAAAATCGAGGAGCGAAAAACACAACACACACCGCATGCCGCCATGACATGCGAGGAATAATGAACCATAGGCCGACGAGAACTTGTTCCTTAATCTCGACGAAATCCAAGTTCACCGCACGGCAGAGGCGAACCTTCGCATGGAAGTACGAGATTATGCTTTCGTTTCTCCCTTGAGAACGGGCTTCCATGCGGTTCCAACGGACTGTGAAGCTCTCTCGCAAAACAAATGTTTCGCGAAATGATTCGCGAAAAGTGTTCCAGTCGACGATATCGTGACGATTCCACCGATACCAATCGCGCGCGCCGTCTGTGAGGTGAGATCGGGCGGTTTCCAAAGAAAAAATTTCGGGCCAACGGTGCTATCTTGCCGTGCTCTCGATGCCTTCGATCCATTCTCGCGCCGATTGTGCACCAGTCTCGCCGTTGAATTGTCCGATAGTATGCGAGAGATCGGGAAGGATGCTAAAAATTCATCGGGGCGGGCTCATTTGCCGCGTTCCCCTCTCTCGGTAGCAATCGTTCGAGGATGTCATGCAGAACCGAATCGCGACGTCGATTGTCGTCGAATCAGACGCGAAACGCGTCATCGCGGAGTCGATTGCCCGCGCGCGCGGGCTGTGGCACCGCGGCAGGTAGATCGGGTAGTGGGGACTCGTCTCGAGCCTCTTCGGTGTGCCTCTCGATTTCTCGTTCTGTCGGTAGAAAAGCGTAGGAATCACGCGCCCTCGCGAAATTTTGAATCGGCGGTTGAGCTAATGCCCCAATCGCTGGCGTCGGAGCCCGCGGTCGTAGCGTTCGAGGCGGCGGCTCTCGATTAGCAGACTTAGGAATCTCGCGCCGAGTATCGAAGACGCGGTCTCGCGGCGCGTTGGGCCATTGTGCTAACCGTCTCGCGATCGGCGGTTGCGCGACGTTCGCGGGGGGTAGCCGATGCGCGTTCGAACTCATGGGGCGTCGGCGTTATTCGTATAGCTCCGTTTGGTCTAGGAAGCCCGTGTGAGCTTCGCCTCTGTGCTGTGAACGCTGATGCTGGATCGTCACACACCAAACTCCTCGCTCCTTCCCCAAAATCATCGGCGGGAGTGCCGGATGACGGGCGATCAGTGCGTAAGCGCGCCGCGAATTCCTCGAAGTCTTCAGCGTCGGCTTCGAGGTACCGATAACTCATGATGTTTTTATTTTTTATTTTTTTATTTTTTTAGTCTATGTCCGGGTACCTATCGTTTGCTGGACTAAATTCAAAATTCAAACACGTTTCTCGATTCACAAAATTCACACTATGAACGTGTAATACTCGCGCTTCACGAACGGTAATCAGGGCCGTGTTTCGCGGTCACGCCCTTGAGCTCGCGATAGCCGCCATCTTGGTACCGGACCGCTTAACGGTTTTTCAGATCGCCGATCTTGCTTTCTTTAGCCGATTACGGCTTCCCCGACCACTTCTGAAATGTTAAAGACGTATCGTTTCGAGTCAGGATTCTCCGAGACGGGAATGGGATTACTTTTTTCAATAATTTGTTCTGCCGATTAACGATTTAAGAGGAAAGATTGCGGTTTATTCGCGCCACAATGCAACTTCGCAAACAACAATGAATTAATGCGCTGGCTAACTCGCCCGCGGTTACTCTCGCTCGGTCACGCTCAACGTTCGGTTATAGTTCGTAACGGTTCGCTCGCGGTCTCGATCGTACTCGTTCACACGCGCTCGCTCTCGCTCATGCTCGTCGCTCTAACGCTCGGTACGCACTGCTCCCCAGAAATCGTGTGATTACGCGTTACGCGTAAGATGATATGATAAGAGCGGGGTAACTTGCGCGCGTCTATTAGATCCGATCGGTTATCCTTAACATTCGGCCATCCTAAATGACGGATCGACCTCGAGACGTATGAGTCGCTTTAATCGGAAACCCTAAGCTTTGAATCGATCGAAGTAAACTCGAAGCATTGAATCTGTAACTCGCGAAGCTTTGTGTTTTGATTTATTCTCGTTCTCGTATACTATATAAAGCATGCAATTCGACAACACTTACTGTCCGATTTGTATCGGTATGGGAGTGAACTCCAACGCAAATTTTTACGCAACTGGAAACGTAACACAGACGTTCGCGAAGTAATTCGAAAACATATTTCTCATCTTCTTATAAACTTCAACATTCTCGTATTGTCTATTTCGCGTAGTTTGCGCGCTCCACATAATTCACTCACACACACAATTTTTCTTCTTTTTTTTTCTCATTTTTTTTTGCGGTATCACTTTCGCGGATGTTTCACGTAATTATAGCACGAGTCGATCTGGTTGACGGCGATTTCGTTTTGGGCGTTCGTTGGATACGTTTATCGTTCCGTCGATGGGACCTAACAGCGTAGTTGGTCCGTCTAAAGAGCCTTCGGTTCGAGTTTCATCGTCGCTCCTCTTCGCATTTACCTCTCGAGCTGGCTCGTTCTCGCTGATATCGTCGTCTTCATTCATGCACTCTTCACTGGACGGTCGCCACACTCTTATTTGACTGGCATGAGCCGTGGAAGCGTATCTTCTTCCGGGCGTATCCTCGCGCAATTGTGCTACACAATGAGTGTCGCTCGGCAAAACTTTAGTGACGACGAGAGGTCCTCGGTTTCGCGCTTGGAATTTCGTACTGTCTCCGGTAGCGACGTTGTTCGTCGACATGTAAACGATGTCCCCTACGGAGAATTTCGTTTGCAAATCTCGATTAGTGTCGTAGCGGGCTTTGTAAACACGCTGCTCTTCGATAATTCTTTTACGGGCCGTCGCTTGTAGCTCGGTAGGTTGAGTGAAACGGTTATCACCTTCGTCCGTTAATTCGCGAACACGGCCTTCATCAAATCGTGGGATATAGCCGTATAATAATTCGAACGGGCTTTTACCGGCCCTCTGATTCGGGCAGACGTTTAGATCGCGCTGAATACGTGCGAGATGCTGATCCCAATCGCGGCCGTCGTCGCGTTGTAGACTACTCACCTGGTTGGCGTCCAGGTCGAGTCTTGTTCATCAAGCAGTGAATGCACGACTTGATGTGTTGGCGTACGTAGCGTCGCATGCTGGGAAAGAAATAATGCTCTTGTAGCTGTCGTATGGTTCGTTCCGAGCCTGGGTGGCAGCGGAGATCGTGGAATCGGATCAGAAGGCTTTTCCTCAAAGCGGCAGGAACCACATATAATTTTTTTCCATCGAGAACCTTGTACAAAATTCCTTGCAGGAGTTCGTATTCGCGAACTTCGCTCTTCTCTTGCGGTGTACGCTCGGACACCTTCTTTCGCAGGATCGCGCACTTTCTTTTCAAAATCTCGTCGCTGGATTGATACATGGCTACCTCGCACTCTTCGTTTATTATCGAGAACACTAGTCGCGCACAATTCGAATCCGCACTCGCGTTCGTCTCGCCCGTGTTTGTCTGTTCCTCGTTCTCGCTCACATTTGTTTTCCTATCACTCACACCGCTCTCGCTCGCGTTCACGTTTGTCTCTATTGTATATTGCTCGATTATATTCGGAAATTCGTTTACCGGCGCTCGGCTTAGCGCGTCGACATGAGCCATTTGGACTCCAGGGCGGTGCCGGATTTCGGCATTTACTTCGCTCAGCTGAATTGCCCATCGCGCTATCTGCGGATTTTTCGTCCTATTCGCATTAAGATACATAAGTGCCTGACAATCACTAACAATGGTGAACGGTATGTTAATTAGCAGTGGCTTCAATCGGTTGACGGCCCAAACGATCGCGATTAGTTCTAATTTCGAGGAATGGTAATTTTTCTCGCCTGCATTCGTTCGGCGACTTATCGCGTAAACCAATCGCCATTGTCTGTCGTCAGATTGCTGTAGGAGCACCGCTCCCAAGCCTATAGAGCTGGCGTCAGTGTGGAGTTCGGTCGGATGCTGGGGGTGAAATGGCTTGAGTACGGGGCTGCAGGTAAGAGCGTCGCGAAGATCCGTGAAGGATTGCGCTGCTGCCTCGTCCCAAACAAATTTCTCTCCCTTTCGTAATAATTTGCAGAGTGGATCTGCGCGAGCGGCGTACCTGGGCGCGGAACGTCGGAAGAAGCCTGTAAGGCCAAGAAATCTTCGAATTTCGTGAATATTAGTCGGTGGCGGAAAATTCTTTATCGCCTTCATTTTCTGTTCCCCCGGTTGTATCGCGTCTCCCGAGATTTCGAAGCCCAGATAGCTCACTTGTGTTTCTAAAAATCGACATTTACGTAAATTTAGCGTGAATCCGGCTCGACGTAGCTCGGTGAGTGTGAGACGTAACTTTACTTTGAGATCTTGCCAATCGTCGCCGGGAATCAGAATGTCATCGAGAAAATAGAGAATGATTTGATCGCGTAGAGGTTCGAGTGCTCGGTGCATCGCCTTCATAAAGAAAAAGGGAGCATTCATTAATCCGAACATGGCGGTATTGAACTCACCGGTCTCGTCGGGCGTACTAAAGGCCGTCTTTGCTCGTGATTCTTCCTCCAAGGGAATTTGCAAGTATCCTTGCATCAAGTCTAAAGTAATGAATAGCTTAAATTGGCCAATTTGCTCGAGATGAGCATCGAGATCGGGCAGTGGAAAGTGCACTCGTTCAGTTTGGGCGTTTAAGCGCCGATAATCAATTACCAGACGTGACTCACCATTCTTTTTGCGAACCAAAAACGCGGGGCTCGCATACGCGGAGGTTTTTTCTCGACGAATCCCCGTTTCCTTCATCCCCTGCACGATTCGACGCATCTCATCGCGTTCGGCATAACTAGCGCGATAGGGCTTACTCTGTACAGGTCGGCTACCCGGTTTTTCCTCGATTTTCATCTCGATTAGATCAGTACGGCCTAACTCCTTAAGGTCCATAGCTACAGTCTTTCGATATTCGTTCAGCAAAGCGAGTAATTCTTCTTGTTCTCGCTCGCCCACATTTTCACCCACGATAATATCGTTGCGCACGATCGGGTTGCGAATGAGATTCGCTTCGCGTTTCGGCACTGAACTTATAGCGCAGCACTCGAGCTTCGTTTTTCGGTCGATTTTTTTCGTCATCGATCCGTAGTTGAGATAGATAGATTTAGATAGATAGATTTATTATTAAGCGCCCTGGGACATGTCCCCTCAAGCGCTGATCATACATAGTTTAAGAGAGCAGTTATAGAATGTACAGCCGGCATTGTGACATAAATTTACAACTTAAATATAGTGACTTAAAAACTAAAACTAAATAATCTTAATACTAATACTACATACTAAATAAATTGAGAAATTGCACATTTATCGGAAGACAATATTGAAATACGTATATGGGTCATGTCGAAGCAAGA
>JABFVB010126223.1:0-10222 GCA_018812205.1 Adelognathus sp. PSUC_FEM 10030001 | reverse complement strand
ATAATGAAGAATAATTCTATCGTTTACAGACGATTGACAGTAAACATGACAATTTCCGAGCTATCTATTATTCCAATTCGGAAAATAATCTGCGGTTGAATGTGACCAGTCTTCACAGTTCGAAAAAAAAGAGTCTTCGGTCTCCGGTTGAATTCGACGTGGCTTTCTATATTTAAAATAATGAACATCATAAAGAATTCCGTCATATAACGACAATGAAAACTGGAAATAACGCTCCTCAAGCCACCAATATTCACACCGAGAGAACGGTTACTGCTTGAATTTAACGAAGCCTTCCTAAGTAGAAAATTGTTTTGATAATGAAGAATTTGATCGTCCAGACACGATTGTCGCAGGTATGTGATAATAGTTTTCGACAATCACCGTGTCGTTCATCGTTCGCATCGTTGATTCTTCCCTCAATGTAATTAACCCCTCGACGACCCCGAGAAGGGACGTCGCGGGGAACGTCGAGGTAATTAGCCAATTAGGCGTTACACGCTCGCTACGTGTGTTTAGATCGACGCGCGATTTCCCGAGTAAAACCATCGCCGCGGGCGATTGGTCCTTCGCGCTGCTGTTGCTGGTGCAGTTAGCAAGCTAACCGGCTCTATATCCCCGGCTAAGCTCCGAATAGCGAGCCGCTAGGTATAGCCACCCGACACACTAAGTCTCCGGTTGTTACATGTTCGTGACGTGTATTACGCAAACTACTCTGATGGCGATTGCCGTACGAGGGGGGAATCTCCCGCAATGAATTCGCGAAGAGGGACGAGCCAACTCTGTCATCGATGCGTCAAAATTGGCGATGTTCGCAACTGTAGGATGATTACTTTGACAATCATGGAAGGTGGATTTTCTTTGTGCATTCGTATAGACTAGCGGAATGTGCTTCAAGTAAAACAATGTAAACTTTGAGCATCGGAACAGACAATTGTGAACGGAACTAGTAAAAATTCGCTCTTTCCTGAATCAATTACCAAAATATCTCCAAAACATTCCAATGAAAACTATAACGCAAAGTGCGTACATTTTCCCTCGAACAATGACCTATGAATAACCTATGAATGAAGTCACCGTGAACTAAGCAACTGAAAAAAATTCTCATGCGCGTACACATCGAATTCCGGAATTTTTCATTTCAAACGGGAATGGCGCACTGTGCACGTCGCGAGACGTTGGCTACACAATCTACGTACTTATGTACAGTACATGGAGTACGAGAATTTCAAGCGAAATAAAGAATCGTGTACACAGCACGAACAAAACAAATTCGTCGTCCGTAGAGAGGCGAACGGTGTGCGGTATACCTATGTATACATACACACAGATTACTATAGAGAGAGGCTGCAAGCAGGAGCAGCCATTTCTCCACCTCTCGTCCATTCTGTTATACGTTCATCTCTGTACGTATTCGTATATCCGTCTCACTCTGGGCTTTCACTGTGTCGGCGAAACATGACAATAATACGATATGAGTCTACAAGCCACAGAATATAGTGTAACTTGCCCCGACAGTGTTCCCTCTCTGGTCGTTCCTTCGTGCACGGCGGCAGCCAGCAGCAACACCCCATCGCCGGATTGCTACGAGGCACAAGGCGAAGAGAACGATGGAAAAGCATGGATGAACGAGCGAGAGAGGGGGAGAAACCTATATATACCGACCCCAAAGTTATGACCCGAACGAGACGGACGAGGACAACTCTATACAAGCGACGAAGGAGAGAGCGAATTGACGATGGCTACAGGGGAACACCGGTGTGGGTGAGAGAGGGAAATGTATACCAGAGAGAAAGAGAAAGAAAACCAACGATGGCTAGAAGGAAACACCAGTATGGATGAGGGAGAGAGAGAAATTTATACCGGAGCGAAAGAGAGAGGAATCATTGAGGTTCATGTCCCAGTGGCCGAACAGCTAACAGCGCTGTCCCAGTGATCGCACTGCTTTAAGAAACAGTATTTCTGTCTTCGTTGCGTTCATACGTTGTGCGATCACTGGGACGTGTGCGACCATTGGAGCGGCCCGGCCACTGGGACGTGAGCAGCCCCTCGTACGTGTGCGACCACTGGGACGTTAACCGCACTGCGGTAGCTGAAACGAGACGGAGACAACGGGAGGGTTCATCGTATACGGTGGAATAGAAGCAGTATAGAGAGTGAGAGAAACCACGACTACGAGGGGGAATTCTCGTCGACTCTCGTGTATCGGTGCGAGCGAGATGGTTACAGCGAAAGACAGAGTCGAAACGATTATCACACTTGGAGTTGAACAAGGATAGTCGTACTTTTGTACGTAAACGCGCCGGTGAACGGGGTGTACTGCGGCTTGTGGTTCTCGATTGCGGTTTTCAGCAACTACGGCGAATTCGCGTAAGCGCCAAAGTACCGATAGTACAACTGGCGATTGTTCGATAAAACATTTTTCACCCAAATGACACATGGAGAATATTATTTTATCGTATACAGTATTTTCGAAATATAGAGAGCGTGAGTTCTATGCATTTGCATAAAGATGTTGCATAGTGGAGTTTGTGTATGACGAAATGATGATGGAAAAACCGGGTGAAGTCTTTTTTGTGACGATTAGAGATGATCCATCAGCTGTGATGAAAATTGGATTGGGAATGCCGTTTCGGACCATTTTCTTCTAATTTTTGAATCGTTACGAGCACAGTGGATTGGGCTCCGGGATGGTCATTCTCATACGTCTTTACAAAGTTTCAGAGTATTTGCTTTGGGACAGTAGTCGATGAAATTTTGTGTACGTGCAAATCATTTAACTCTTAAAACTTGAGATCCGCTTGGGTTATTGAGCCGAAATTTATCACACATGTCGATGCCCCATGCTCAGTAATATTTTTGGTGAAATCTATCCAGTCCTTTTGTTCTAACACGATTTCAATTTTTTCCAAAAATGAGTGTATACCCTCTAGCTCTCACAATTTTAGAGATATCGAGCTAAAAATTGGTACAAAGTTGGACAATCACAGCCTGATGATTGGTATTGAATTTGGGCAAAGTCCGTTCAGTCGTTCGGATTTTCTGCGATGTTCACCGATTTTTTTTCTTAAATTAGGAAACCGGACTTTCATTCGACGCCTTATCATTTAATCAGGGAAATTTACCTGCTATCATTTCCGGCAGACCTCGCGGATCGTTCACTTCGTCAGTTGCTCGACGATCCCCGCACCTTTCGTTCCTCAATTTGTCTCCCGCGTTGGAATTGCCGTAAATTCTCGAAAATACATTCTGTAAAAAATGGGTAAGCGCATTCTATTCCACAAAAACGTGGGTCCATTCTGTAATCAAGTTTAAGCTACGAAACGTCTCGTAGCGAAAAAAAATGAAACCTCCAAGCTTCCGAAAAAATATATCGACTTTGTCACAGATTAACGCTGCCACGAAAAAAAAGTATTGAAAGTTTATGACAAATTTTTTTCAATTCAATGCAAGATTTATCCGTCTCTTTTGTCTGGTACATTGATTTTTGTTCAATGTACTCTGTTAGCCAATTCTTCACTTTAAGGTACGTGAAAGATGAAGTTTTTCTTCATAAAGGGCAATTTTCAAATTATTCAATGGGATTGATTATATTTCATACTGATTATATTGGAAAATCGAGAAACTCACAGAATAGACCCAATGGGAAAGAAACATCAGGCATAGTGACCAAGTGACTGTGTGAATGATGACGGTCCATTCGATCGAATGGAGTGACATCGATAGTTGCCCTCTTGAGCTCCGGCATTCAAAGCCGGAGGGGCCTCTTCGGCGCATGGCCTCTTCTTGTTTCTTCACGATGACCTGCACAATGCTCGGAGATTCACGAAATAAATTGCCGTTAATGTCTCCAAGCGATATGACCAACGATAGAACTTGTATCGATGTTCATCCGCATGTACAAAATTTGCAAAATGTTAATCTCCGAGCCTGACGTATGACTCTAACGGTGTCCCCGCGAATTTACCGGAACAAGTGCCACGGCCGCTCGATGGACTTTATCGTACATCAACTTTCAGTGATCGTACGATACACCTTAAGAAAGACAATCTGCCTGCTTAATGCTAATTCACCCACACCGAAGATTTACGTTACTTAATCGTCATTGCGCGCGACCTGCCTGAATTCGATCTATTGCCTGAAAAACCGGAAATAGCAAGAAAAAATAAATCACTCACTCAATTCACACAAAATCTTCGACTTTCCTTAAAACCGCGCGAACTGCCTGATTTTTCGATCTAAATGCTGAAAAACGGAAGAGGCAAAGTTTACCGTCATTCACTCCACGATTCTCAGTCACACCACCCGGGTGCAAAAACCTGAACTGGGGGCTAACGTTCCGGAACGCGCCCGACACCCGAGTTCAGTATCTCTCGTTCCCACGGAGAAGATACACATTCGTACACATTTTACACAGTGACAAAAATCGAAAAGTGAGCACACGCATTACAGACTTTTCGATAATTGTCCATCGATCAACGCTAACGTGGCTGCCAAGCGAACGTTGATCGACTTCATGCACATGGAAAAAACAAAACATATGAGACAATATCTGAAAACACCTATAATTCTAAGCATTAGTTGGCACATGAAAAGAATATGATCAAACGGACTAATGACTCGAAAAATAATAATTGCAAACAGGTTTAAAAAAAGCATCGTGTTGATAACGCAAGACTATTATCATACACTCGACCACGCCCGTTCCTAAAGAGGATAGAGACAAAGTAAGACGAAGGGAGACTACGCGCCCGAGATTGATAACTCACCGCTTGGGTATAAGCTTCAATCTGTGATTGTTTCGCGACTCTACATTGTGCACGCGACACTAATTATTCAAAGAAATATTCTCGTAGTACTTGGATTATTTGATTTCACAGAGCAACTTTGTATCGTTGCAACGAGACGAATCTTAACGAATAAAATGTGATTCCGACAGAGTTAGGCCCTGTGAGAACATGTAACGCCTAATGGAAAGGATAGCCCGATCGAAAGGTAAAGAAATGTGTGTCATCGATAACTCGCAGTCTGGTGCGAGATTGCCGGAACATTACAGAGCTACTGCATCTCGCGAGCGAGCTGAGTATGTCCGTTGCGAACAACGGCGCCTCGTTCCTGGATATCGTGTCCCAGGTTGCTGGTGCTCATACCGGCGCAAGCGCATCACAGAACAAATCGAGTCATTTCTGACACTTTCTTTGAGAATATGGGATCGTGTAGAGCGTGTGGAAAGAGTTCGAAACGGGCTCGGATCGGTGCGAATAGTTTGCCCATTAACGTCAGCCCATGCAATTCATAAATGACTACAATACAATTTTATGAAAATTCTAGAAATTCAAGTGATTCTCCAGATTGGAGGACACGAGCTTGAAGAGCTGATGAAAACCCTCGGACTCGGACTACATCGAAGCGGTTTCACGAAACAATTTGAATAGAATCAATCACATAATTGGGTCCACTTCGAAGTAGCTGAATTACCGTCGCGAATGTCCTTCTCACCTATGAAATTCTCTCATCCGCATCCATTTTAATTATAGCAAAATCAAAAAAAATGTTTCTGCAAGGCATAGCGAGTATCTTCTGTCAGCGAAATCGGAGGGTCATCCGACTTCAAATTTATGGCGATTTGTCATAATTCATGGGAAAGAAAGGTGAGAAGAACCTGAACCTGAGCTAAAGCACGTGGAAATTATTGTTGCGAGGCCCAAACGCAAGTCGATATGAAATTCATCACACCGAGTTGCGGTCACTATGCATAATGGCCAATGTTAATTACAACCAGTTTCCCGGTGCTGGTTTGGACCTTTCGTCCTGCAGCATGAGTGACAAACCGGAGGGATTCGAAAATGTCTACGTTACCCTTTTGTCGAATTCGTGGTTCCGTTGAGGCGAAGACTCTCTGTAACATAGGAATGCAAAAGAAAAACCCGATTATCAATTTGCCAAGAAAAACTTTATCAAATTCATGCAAGACATCATCATCATCATCAAGGCATCATCGATCATTTTTGGATGGAAGAATCTCTAATCGACGGAAGCACCAAAAAAATCGTCCATCATTGTTGGAAGTAGCTGAAAGTGCAAAAAGTGATGTCGATTTTGTACACTTCTAAACGCCCTGCAATCTGCTGAAAAGCCAAGCATCAATGTCGTACATGTACGATAGTCCGGGATTGGAAAGTAATAATGGGCCAAAACCGGATAACCGGTAGCAAGAACCGAGTACACACATACCCGTTCAACAAAAGCTACGCGCGTCGTATACACTGGGTGCGGACGATATAGGGGGGGGGCGTTCGGTGGAAGCAAGAAGGGTGCTCTAACAATGCAAAAATGAGGCTTAATTAGATAAATCATTGTTTTGAAACGTGAGCCAACGTTGCGCGGGTAAGCACACTGCAATCAGGGCTGCAACAACTAGCGCTGCAATTTTCAGATGCAGACGATAGCGTACAGCTCGGGCGCGTTTCTGACCGCTATAGAGAAGGCCGCGTACACATAACGTACGTACCTCTCTCGTTCGCTCGGGCGCCGCTTATAATTGCGTGCTACGAATAATTACTTCGATACATACAACAACGTGCAGAAACTCTCGCAGGGGTAGCCAACCACTCCGGTAAAGCTGGCGCTGCGAATAATTTCAACCACTCACCCATGTACTGTCATGACCGTGTGTACGCGCGTTTGGAATAACTCGAAAAGTCTGTGGCAACGAGCCCCGAGACATTTTCGTGACACACAGCGGCTATAACATAGAAATGAAAAAGATCAAAGATAGAGCGGAGGCAGTGGGATATCTCAGAGAAATACAATCGCTGTAAATTCTTCGATAATGTGCATACGCTGGGTTCTTGCTCGAGCATTCATGAAAAATATGGAGAGAGAAAAAAAAAATATCGATTCGATGCTGCAGAAAGTGGTCGATAGTGACATGACCACCACTGACAACCATTATGCACGTCGATAATGTATAATAAAAAGGCTCTGTCGTGGCTCCGTAGTCACTCCGGAACTACGTTATGTGCATTCGATGTAGGTTTGTGTTGTTGCGCACAATATTTTTCCAATGGTTATCGTTATTCCTTTGACATGGATTCAGTGCATTCACTGTTGCCCCGACGCTTCGGGTACAATTTCATCAAGTCTGGATGAGCAACTTACGTGAAATTCTCTGGAATCTCTAGCGCGATATCATCGTAGGCCGATAGATCATCGGTGACCGGATGTAAATGAATCGAAAGTGTTGAACACTGAGAAAGGTATTAAATGAGTCTATAAAATAGGAAGTGAGGACTGGTCGCAATGGTCAATGGCTTTATGGTATGTTGACGAGGTTCTCAGGGCACGTGGCTTTTCCTTCCATTGTGCAAAACCCTAAGGACGGTCAATGACACACACTTTGCTGCTATGTAGCTTCCCAACCCCTGATGCCTAGAATAACTGATGGTACGTGGCTGGTGAAGCATGTATTGTGACTGTGGCAGGTCCCCTGTTAGGGATCTCGGTGACCACTCGCCTCTACCGACCATCGTTCCGTCACGGGATATTGAATCTCCGGGCTGACGCTAACCTCCCTTCGGGTCCCAGCGGAAATCAGCCGCACAATATGCGTTGGATCACGACTGTACCCCTCGAGAGGCGGTCCTCAACCTGAGTTGTCCAAGGGGTGTCTCTATCGTTCGCGGAAAATTCGTAAAAAACAATTCGTCTTAAACAATTCGACTAAAAATCAATTCGTCTAAAACGATTCATCTAGAAACAATTCGACTAGAAAACAATTCATCTAAAACAATTCGTCTGATAAATTTCGATTTCGACACACCGGATGACTTTAGTGTCGAAAGCAATATACTCCTCGAGTTGGATTGAAATATACCATGCGCTGACGTAGAATACTATAGGCGTAAGCCCGAAAGAATGTTTTCGGATTTGTAACCAACGCTCGATGGTAATAGCGACACGACAATTCGTACTTTCGATGGAACCGATGATTATACAAATTGAAAACGTGAATCAATTGATATAATGGTATACCATTCAAGACCGCAAAATTTTCAAAAAAAATTATGTCACGGTGAACGAAATCAGAGTGTTGAATTTTCCATGGAATGTAGCTTGGAAAAATGACCAAGCTCGGTACGGCCAATCCACATCTCGACGAACGAGCTGTTCTTGTGAATATTCATCCCAGACGTCGTCGATCGAATACGGTCCTAGGCCTAATTGCTTATGAGTAGGAAACGTTGCACGAGCCGAGAATCTCGTGATGATTATTTCCCTATTTTAGAAATCGATTGGTAAGGAAAGTTGGCACTCACGGTCACCAGTCTGCAATGACATAAGACGAACAAATATTTATTCGTTCTTCTCCTCGAATAGGATCGTTATGTTACGTATACCGTACAGCTACTTTTTGTCGTCGATGCCGAGTAAATGTAAAGGATGATTTCTTACTGTGAACTATGTGAAACAAAAATGCTATACCCGTTATTTATAGGACCTCTGTTTTCATTCCAGTTTTGTAGTCCGGTTGTTTTAGATGAATTGTTTTTAGACGAATTGTTTTAGATGAATTGTTTTTTAGTCGAATTGTTTCAGACGAATTATTTTAGTCGAACTGTTTTAGTCGAATTCTCCGCAAATCGGTGGTCGACAGGTCGCGTGCTAGACCGTAAGTAGGGGTTTTTGTTTGTTTGTAAAACGGACACATTTTCCCCATATCTTCACCTTCATAGTAGCACATGTGCACTTACCGTAAGACGCGCTGAGAACCATAAGCCTATGGTCTTGCGTCAAAAATCCCTCATACCGTCGAGCTCTTATTTATGTTTATTTCTGCCATATGTATCATTATTCTTGTACCTTCGAAAATGAAATAAAACATGTTGGAAAAAAAAAAGCGTGCTAGACTGTAGTCCCCGGGGTCGTGGGTTCGATTCTCACCTCATCCGTTGGTTTGCTCTCAAAAAATTATTTCTGCTTTCACGAGTTCAAGCTCGGTCCAAAAAAGTTGCGAACATGGCCGTATGGACAAAATCGCTATAGAGCGATGTCCAGAGCCAACCACAAACAAACCTTTACTATACTTACATGCGTGTAGGTACACGCGGCTGAGTCAAGAGTCGGGCTTTTCTCATTTCGTTTGCACGGCTCTCACAATAACGTTTGGCCATGGTCGAATGAAAAACGAGCAATGATAACGGATTAAGTGAATGTGTGATACGCGAGTCATGGGCAACACTTGTGAGTACACGAGTAAAAGGAGATCTCTGTGTGGCGGCGAGGTGTGCTTGGGACAAATAAGAGGAAGCCAGACCAGCCCGCCGAGGGGTGATGGACGGTACACCTGGAGGATGTCGAAGACCGTAAGGCACGTGCCTCTCTCGCCGTCGTGTGCGTATAACCCCAACTCCCCCTCGTGGAAATCTAAATAAAGCGCGCACCAGAGAGAGAGATGGCTGCGCGGGGGCGTGTTATCCTTCAAACGGGCCGTTGTAGCGCGGCGCGTACATCGAGAGGGCAAGATGCGGTGAAGAATAGTGTAAAGATAGAGTTCGAGATCGAAACGAGTGAGTGAGTGAGAGAGAGCGTGGCAGCAGCGGCAGCAGCAGCGGCAGCAGCTACGTCGAGCGAGGGGGGCTTCTCTTGCCACGCGCCGGCCCGCCGGCAGCCGCAAACTCGACACGAGCTCATCAGCTGCTTCCTGCCTCCCCCAATATCAGACGCGGGCGCGCGCGCGCGCGCTCGCGCTTGTTCCAGTTTCTCCTCCGTCCCTCTTTCCATCAATGCGATTTCGCCACGATCGTCGTTCAACGGACCATCGACGACGAAATATACTCTATCGTTGTTGTGTATACGCCACATAGGTACGCTTGTATCATCACCGATCGAGTCTTTGAACAAACATCTGTCGCGGACAACGCAGTGATCGACTGGCTATAGTAGCGTGCTAGACTGTCTCCCTCGATGTCGTGGGTTCGATTCCCACTGAAAATTCCTGACTGTTTTTTCCTGTCCTATCCCGTCATTGTTTCGTCCAGTCCTGTCCGTGCTAAGATACCAAGTGATTCAATCATGAAAAATTAATCGCTACCACGAGTTATGTAAGCTCATTCGATACGAAAAATTACAAGTTTGGCCGCCGCAGGTTTTCACCCTGTGGCCAGGCTGGCCACCACTCTCCGTGGGCCCAGCCAAATTGAAAGAAGAAGAAGAAGAACCC
>JABFVB010126112.1:0-10251 GCA_018812205.1 Adelognathus sp. PSUC_FEM 10030001 | reverse complement strand
TGGCCCAAAAAAATGCAAGAGTTCCCCTTTAGAGTGCATATCTCGCTTTTTTCAATGGCTCGTTACAGTTGGAAAAAACGGTTCTACAACTCCGGCGAATACCTTTTCTTGTGTCTTTTTTTCCGCTGAACACGATGGTCACCTCGGTTTTGTCGGTAACCTTACGAGAAGCTTAGATGTTGCTGTTCGAAAATGGCTAAAATCGTCATTTTTCTAAAAATAGGTAAAACCTACATTTTTTCGATCGCTCTTTTAAGACTATGATCAATGTCTTTTTCTGCGCTGATCACGTGTATGTTGGTTTTTTCGCTGTCGACTTGTCATTTCATGGAGAAATCTGCACTTAACGTAAAAAACATTGTATTCGTCGTGCACATTTTTCGGTATATCGACATCCCATCGTGTACAGTTTTCAGTCTCTATTTTCCGTCGTGTAAAACGTCACGAATTTTGTATATGTTTTCACCCAGCCGCTGTGCATTACACCCAAAAACTTCCCGGGTGACTGGTTGGGAAGATTGGCGAATACAGCTTAAACTTTTCTAGGAAAACGAGATTTTCGGAAGTTAGGAAAAATTCTTGAAAAATTCACAGGTATTCAGAAAAACAAACGAATAAATTTCAGCAAAAAAAAAGTTGAGTTACCGGAATTTTGGGAGGATTTTTTTTTTAGCTATTTGTCAAGAACATCTCGAGATTATTGTTATGCAAAATGAATATAGCCAGGACCTTCAATATGCTCAATTTTTTTTCGAGATTTTTCCGTTTTTTCATCTCATCGTAAAGTGTTTCTCTTTAATTTATCACAAAATCTCACGACCGGCTCGTACTACCGCGAAACACGTGGGAATCATTTTGTAAATCTTAACACTCGACGCACTCGACTGATATGATTGAACCGCAAGGGTTCCGCGAAAGCTCGAGCGGTAGTATCGGGACGTATGTCCTCTAGCGTGAAGAAGGTTTTCATATTGTCGTGAGGTGACTCGCGCGAGTGTAGCGCCGACGCACGCAGTATCGCGCGTGCAGACGAGAACGCAGTGTTGACTGGTGTTGACTGTTGCTCATCAGTAAGCCTCGCGTGCTCTCACACGCAGGTTCTTTGTTGACAATTTCCTCTATGTTTCGCTCTTCGATTAGTTTCCTCTACGGGATAAAAGTGTCGACTAGGGCGAGTGTAGAGATAACACACACACACACAGCATAGTGCGTCTAGCCGAGTTCGCAACGTTGCTCACCGGTAAGCCTTGCGTGCTCTCACACGCTGGTTCTTCGTTGACAATTGTATATCGGTTCCGCTCTTTGAGTAGTTTCTTCCACAAGATGAAAGTACCCATCGACGTCCTTACGGGGGCGTATGTGAAACGAAAACGATACATACTAACGCCGGACATGAGACCGATGCCACTCATCAGTCCCGGCTGGTCCATGCTTGCCGACGATCTGAGCAATTTGTATCCCCCGAGTTCGTTGTATGCGATGGTACGTCGGCCGAGAATCGCGCGAGCTCTCGTCACTGACAAAACGGTGGTCGAGAGACCTTACGTACCGTTAACGTGGGGAAGTCGCCGTCCTGCGACTTTGTACACGCACGCCTCGATCCCCAACAAAAACATTGCCGTCGTGTCGTCGTCGGTTGAGAAAAAAGTTGAAAATTTCCCAAAACTCGAGCCTCATGATGAGACAATCGACGAGATCCGTGGTGAAAGTTCGTCAATCTTGTCTGCAACATCGATCGTCGCGAAAGACGGAAAATCGGTGATCGCGAACTTTTCCACGAACGTACAGTCGGAAATTCTTCGTTTGGAAGCAAATATTCTCAAGAGTGACGACGTCGGACAGCCATTCGAAGTGAAGCCGAGCGTCATAATTCGTGAAATCTTTGCGCGAAGGTCCGAGATCGTTAAACCGGACGGATCCATCGTTACGCCCGGCAATTCGGTATTTGGACGAATAACCAGAGCTCTGGGATATCGTGTTCCGCCAAAAACAGTTTGGCGTATGGTGTGTCGAAGGGACGTTCGCGACTTGATTATCGGTAAATATACGAATGAGCCGAGCATATCCGAGAGCGCCGACAGGCGTGACCTTGTGATAAACGCACTCTTCAATCACCGAGAGGAAATCGTTGGTCCCGACGGACTTTACCGGTCGTCGGAAAACGCCGTTTGGCGAGTTATAGCGAAAAATTTGGGGAGCGATATGACCGCTGCGGGGGTGTTCACGATTGCCGATTCACCGGAAGTTCGCGAGCTTTTGATCGACCCGAAGAAGAAGCGAAGAGTCACCGCGGTATCGGCGGACAACGGTAAAACTCCGGTGAAACGCGCGAAATTTGATGATCGAATCGCGATCAACGCGATCGTGAAGAGAAGAGCGGAAATCGTTAATTCGCAGGGTTCTTACGCACCAAGAGGAAGTCAGGTGTGGGTCAGAATTGCCAACGAATTGGGAAATGCCATTGCACCTAGCACGCTTTTCAATATTGCGAGAAGCGATGACGTTCGACCGCTCGTTCTTCACGACAATAAGACGATTGATACCAATATTCCGAGAGTCGGTGTCGTGGCGAATAAGCGAGAGGATGGGGCTAATGGAACGAACGACGTACCAAATGATATAGATCGAAAGGTGCTGGAGGAAGTTGTTGAGAAACTTTTCAGGAGATTCGATTCTAACGATGGTCTCGTCAAGGCGACTACAGAGCTCAGGAAGGATCTGCGCGAGACTCTTGGTGATAATTTTGGCATCGATGCACTGAAGAGAAAGATCGGAGAGCTGAGGAAGGAAATTCGAGGGCAGATTTGGGCGCTGAGGAGGGAAATACGCGAGCGGGACAATCGCAATTCTGAGGTCGGAGCCGTAGCTCGGAATATCGTTGAGGTGAAAAGGGAAATACGGGAGGAGAATGATCGCAACGATAGCCACAACACGGTGCCAGAAGAGATCAGTGTACCAAGGAGAGGACGCTCGGAACGTCGGAAGCGGGATGACAAGGGCCAATTCAGCTCGACTGCGTAAGCTCAATAAAATTTATAAAAATGACTTCAGTCCGTCGAAGTTTGACGAGACAAATTATGGCGCTCAACGCGCGTTCTAATGATTCAGTAGTGGAGAAACTTTATTCGATGCTAATTGCAAAGTAACTGCAACAGTTGGGATAGATGTACCGCTTTTGGCCAGTGGCGATTTTTACTATCATTTAGAAAAACGCCCTCACTCCCATCTTTATGTTTCGGCAGTATTTCTATAAATTTGCCAAATTTTTTCGAAACAGGGCCAAAAGTGGCAAAAATTGGTACTTCTACCCTACTGAACAGAATTCTTTTTACCGTAGGTGAAAACGTTTCAAAGCTGACAATCATTCAAGAATACATGGCAAGATTTGGATTCTACGAAGAAAGAAACCCAGCTAAAGATAACGAAGATGAAGTCCCATCTTGAGATTATCGTCGAAGTACGGCGAGAATTCGGAACGAGCCAAGTGCAGGCACGGGCGATTCCGCAGGAACCATTGATGCGATAAAACTAGTTCATAATTTCACTTCATTTAACGAAGTTCATGCGCCACTCAGCACGCTCGAACTTTCAGACACATTCTTCTTACACATTATTCGTCTTCTTTATACACAAACTTTCTTTCTGAATGAAACTCCGAGCCCTTGGATGCTTTCTGAAAAATGTAACATCTCTACAAACGCAATGAAAGGGACTGAGCATTACATACCATTTTCCAAAAACTGTATCGACCTACGTATTATTATATCAATGAAATGGGCAAATTCTACGGAAGTATAACAATATACAATTGTACAACTGGAACAATTTTACGGGCCTTATAGAAACAGCGAAAATAGTCAACAAGTTACCCCAATTTTCGTATTTTTTCAAGACGCAATTTCCTAAAAGCAGCCATTGATCTAAAACTGTATCGACTCATTGATATTCTTTGATATAATCGGCAAATTCTTCATAGAAATCACAAGACAAACTTTCGATAAATTACGAGTAAAAAAAAGTTCTGCCGCCCTTCTAAAATACACATCTACTACAAGTACCCTTTCAATAATAAATCGTATCAAAAATTCCCTATTCTAGCGATAAAAACGTTAAAACGAAGCGATTTTTTTTTTTCAACAATATTAACAGTAAATTTTGTTCATCACAATCATCGTACGATTTTCGATAACAAATAAATAAATGACCAACCTTCATTTACTTTTTCAAAACACTTATGTATAAAAAATTCATTATTTCAGCGACGAAAGCGTTCAAATAAAAGAAGAAAAAGATTCCACAATATCAACAACAAATTTTGTTTATCTGAATGGTCGTACGACGATTTTTTGATCACGAAACTACACTTACGATTAAAAATGGAGGAATTACCTGAATTTCCGTACTTTTCTGAAACACTCGTATGAATAATCCCTCATTCCAGCGATAAAAGCATTACGGTAAGCGAAATGCTCAACATTGACAATAAATTTTGTTTATGACGATCTTCGTACGACAATTTTCGACCACAAAACGAGCTTTTCGACAAAAAAAATTAATAAATAACCTAAATTTTCGTACATTACTGTAACACTCGTCTAAAAAATCCCTTCTACCAGCGCCGGAAACATTGTAGCAAAAGAAAAAAAAACGCAATATTAAAAATAAGATCGGTATATCCCAATCGTCGTACGACTTATTTTCAATCGCAAATCGTTTTCAATGAATCTTATTTTAAATGTAGCATCTTAGAGGAACAAAACTCGTACCATGATTGGGCGTGCACGGCCGACCCTCCCACTTGAATGCGCTTTTCTTTTGTTTACGTTACGCGAGCGTGCAGCAGCCACACGTCGGGCGAAGAAATCGTCGAGTGCATCGTCGCATTTGTTCGACGGCACTGCGCTCTCTCCAGTCTGGCGTGTGTGCTCAACGCCTCGTACAATTCTATGCGCAATATCTCAATCTTCATTCGCACGCAGTATTTTTTTTTCCACAATGAGAGTGCCTAAAGTGCAATCGGAAGATCTCGTGCGAGCCTTCGTGAGAAGAAAGGGCGACATAATGAGGCCGGACATGTCCCTCTTGCCGCAGTTTAGTCCGGGGTGGTGGTTGCTTGCTGCCGATCTTGGCAACGCTTACGCGCCCCGTACATTGTACCAAATGGTACGTCGTCCGGACATTATGAAGGCTCTCACAGTTTCAGCGGAAAATATCGTGACCCGAGAAATTTCACAAAAATGGGTGCCATGGAATGGGCGTGGGACGCGTCCGAAGCCGCTCCACGAGCTCGCACCGTATCAACCGGAACGATACCACGATGTCGAGGTCGCAGCACGAGTCTCACACGATTGGCCGATAATAAAGCCATGCAACGTGGAATTGAACAAAATTCCAACTCGCAGAGCCGAGCTCGTTTTGCCAGTGGGTTATCCAAAACAGCCATCGTCATCCTCGAGCGCGGAGATAGGGAACATCGAGGCTGAAGGAAAATCGTCACAGACAGCCAAAGATCGCACTGTCGAGGAGTCGGAAATTCTTCGAGTTGAGAGGTCGATATTGAGCGGAGAAAGCAGACACAGATTCAAGGTAAAGCCTCGCATCGTGATCAACGAAATTGTTGCGAGAAGCTCGGAAATCGTTGGACTCGATGGATCGGTGGTTGCAAGATCCAATCCCATTTACGGAATCATAGCCGATAGTCTTGGCAACAGTGTTTCGCCGAAAACTGTTTGGCGTATTGCACTGCGCGAAGAGGTTCGCGAATTGATGATTAGCGGAGAGACGAAGAATGCGAATGAATTGGGGGCCGAGAGCAAAGATGCTCGACGATGCAAAGTCGGACGAGAAATCGTTACGGATGCACTGTTGAAACATCGAGCGGAAATTGTTCGAGCCGACGGAATTTACGTTTCAAGGGGAAATTCCGTTTGGGCGAGAATTGCGAAGAGTCTGGGCAGTGATATCAGCGTCGAGACGATCCTGAGCGTTGCCGAGAGACCGGAAGTCTTCGAGAGGCTGATGACGAGAGGCGAGAAGAGGATCGCTCCGGAACCGGCGGTTGAAGATGGACACACTGTGAAACGCGGAAAGGTCGATCATCGCACCGCTATCGACGCTATTTTGGCGCGGAAGGGTGAAATTTTGAATCCGCAAGGTCGTTACGTTTCGAAGCAGCATCAGGTGTGGTCAGGTATCGCGAATGATTTGGGGAACGCCGTGAAGCCTGTGACGATTTATAGTCTCGCTTGGCGCCGAGACGTACGCGAGCTTGTACTTGGCAGAGAGGAGGGATGTGCTGAGAGTTTGGTGGAGGTGAAGGAGGTCGAGCATGAGACTGATGGAACAGACGTCGTCAGAAATGAGATCAATCAGATGGCGTTCGTGGAAGCTGTCAAAAAACTCGTCGAGATTTCCGACTCCGGGGATGCTCTCACCAAGGAGACGAAAGAACTCAGAAAGGATCTGCGCGAGAGGCTGAGCAATAATTTCGGCGTCGATGCTCTGACGAGGGAGATCAGAGAGATGAGGAAGGAACTGCGGGATGACATTCGAGAACTGAGGAAAGAACTCCGGGAGAGGAACAATCGCAATTTTAATATCGATGTCATGTCCGGGGAGATCGAAGAGCCGCGGGAGAAATTGCGTGGACCGAACAACAGTTATTTCGCTGAAGAGGATGAGCCGATTCCTCTCAATTGAGTAAGCTCGATGAATTTATCAAGGAGGGTGTGTAAAGCGATTAATCACTACGATTGATCGCTGAAAAGGGTTTTTGATAAAGTTTGTTGTATAACTTTCATTATTTTGATATGAAAAATATTGAAAATGTAATAGCGAAAAAAATGTTTTTTCAAAATCTATCCAACAGCGATTTGGGGATCTGTTTTCTTTACATGCTCGGAACTCTTTGATGAACAATCGATCGTAGCAGTTTTCGGATATATTTTGACTTGGGTGTCAGAAAAAAATTGTCAAGAAAAAATTCGTGATATCGGATTCTTTTTTTCTCAATTTTAGGTCGGAAAGACTGCATGCATGGTTCGTAGAAGAGCTCAAGGCTGATTACGTCTTCGGATTTTCAAGTTCCGAGTGATGAAAATAATGGTTTCTCTTCAAATTCCTACTGTTTATGATAATGTGGGAGTTGTAACTGAATTGTAACTCGTTTGAAGGTATTGTTCGCAATATGTATTTTTGTTTGTTTCTTTTTTCACTTTAAATCTACGATATTGACGTTATAATTTTTCATCGTAAGACGACGGGCTCGACATTTCTCGAGCGTATAGCGCTTAATTAAAAATTATTGGACCGTTATTAAGTACGACGATGGCAACGACGACAACGAAGATTCAAAGAATTTTTTCTCACATCGCTACACCGTATTCAAATATTTACATGAAAGCTGCTGCTGCCTGGGGAAAGAAAAAGAAATCAGAATTTGCGCTTCGCGAATAAATCTTTTTTTCCCTCTCTCTCTCTAACGATCGAACGCTGACTCGATTCTCTGATAGTTTACGCACTTTTCGTCACTGGGTTCGACTTTATCTCCCTTCTCATATTAAAAAAAAACATCTACGCTTGTCGATTAATGCTTGAGCAATATAATGAAACCTTTTTCGTGAGCCTCGTATTTTTTTTCGTGGACTTCCATCGATCTCAAAATGTCTAAAAGTTTTCATAAACACCGATAGGAACGCGCTGTGTGATACTTTGTTAGAATGTGTTTTTTCCTTTTTTTTGGCATAGCGATAAGAGTTTCACTTCTTCTTGAAGAAACTCGTGATGCTCTTCGATCCGGCCGCGGCCTTCTGCCTCGCAATTTCCTTCTTCGTTATCGGCGGTGGCTTTTGAGGCTGTGGAAACAAAATCGCGAAAAAATACTCATTAGAAAATGAATTTGAGAGAATTACATTATTCGAATGATTCTAGAACATGAAAATATCCATATATTTGTAAAAACTCGAAACGTTCGCAACGAATGAAATTATAACTTAGTCGATTAGAGGAAAAAAGTGACGACGAACCTTTTCCGGTTTCGTCAAATCCAACGCTCGATTTCTCGGTAAACTTTCTCCTTCCAGGCAGTCTTTCTTCTGTCTCTTTTCGTCCGCACCGTCCTTCGGACTCGTCAGCTTCCTCTTCTTGCTCTCCGATTCGTCCGGCAAATTGAGATACTGCAAGAGCTTTTTCGCCAAATCGTCGGCGAGATACTCGGAAACTATACCGTGCGCGTATCTAAGGTATTCTGCGAAAAAATTAATTTCAAATTTTCATTAATCAGGTTATTAATTTTGCAATTACACTTTATTGTAATTTTTTTATCGATACAAATTTCATTATTTCATCTATTTGACAATGATTGTCTAGTATGGTTTTGGTTTGCTTACCCATATCAGTGCCGCTCTCGTACTTGCTGCTCTTCACGTAAGTCGCGCTCACCGCTCCCTGCGATACGTGAACGCCCTTCTGCCTCAGAATTTCAGCCACTCTCTCGACTTTCTTTTGTAACCAGCTCATGGATTTTTCCTCGTTGAATTTGAACGCTTGCAGCGACTCGTCGCCCTTGCGATCCGCTACCAGCGATAATTTCAAATTTTGACAACGCGCGAGACGCGTCGTTTCCGGATAATCTTCGTCTCTCAGACACTGGTCCAGCGGCATTACTTGCTGAGACTGTGAAAAGTACACGAAACTTATTGTGGTGCAATTTTTTTTTGTTTCAACAACCCTTCCTTGTCACACAATGTGATTTTTTACAAAAACATCCGAACCATACGTTCAATGCAAACAAAAAAAATGATAGAAGCTCCTGTCACACAATATGTAGGAGATAATGGATGAAATGCAAACATATTGAAAAAAGTAACTATAAATCGATTGAATACAATTTTACACTAAAGAACTCATAATTTTCTTATCATCCGCTAACTTTTGTGGTCAAAATTTGAGCAATAATCATAAAATGATGCCTTTCAACAAAAAAGTTGTTGTTTATCTTTCTTTGGAATTACAACCATGTACCAGGTGAAACATTTCCATTGTCATCTTTCCAAAACTATGAATCGAGTTAATAAAGTTTTACTCTGGAGAATTCACTATTTTCTTCCGTCCACTAACTTCAATAGCAATAATTTGTGATGAATGATCTTGTATAGATCTTTTTATGGAAAAAGTTGTTTTTTAGTGTTCTTTGGAATCACAACCATGTAAAAGGGACAAACATTCCCACTGTCATGTTGCCGTCTTTCAGGATGCTACTTATGTGAAGAAGAATAGTTGTCTTAGCGCATTCAAAAAGTATTACAGATCAATTAGACAGAATTTGTCTAAACAAATATTAACCTTTCTCAAGTACGGCAAAACCAAAAATATAGGATCGATGGGAGTAGAGAGATGCATCTTTCCATCAGACTTGACATTGTCGTCGATGAACCAAGATCTCTTGTTCTCGTCAAATGTGAGAACTTCTTGAACCGTGAGATCGCCAGGACTGAAGACAAACATCGCTGGTTGATTTGAAGCCGGATGTCTAAGCTTAACCACATCCGGAGGATTCCCATCAGCATTGTCGAGGTTGTCTCCTGAAGCAGAAAATTTGCATCAATGTAACATAACTGAACATAGCAGTGTATATTGATAATTCAATTGCAAAAAAAAATTCAATTATTTTGCCAATTTCAAATGAACTTTTCATTGATCATCAAAATTCTAATTATGAAGAAAAATCAGACAAATTTTCGATAAAATATAATTTTGTATATGATGTCTCTTCTAAAAAAAAAAGAACCGAAATATGCACAACCGTAAAGAATCTCTGTGATTCCGAAAAATCTCTGAAAACGTTCATTCAAAGTTCATTCACACCATTTCACCCCAAACACCTGTCTGCCCGGGCGCAGCGAGCTCGCGTGATTTATGGTTTGTTTTTGTTTTTCCCCCATGGCGGCGAGAAAAATGGAGTCTAGACAATGGCGAGCGAGAGTTAGAACGTAAAATTTACCAATGAAATTTGCAACAATTGCAACTCTGCGTCAACACGAATTCCCGCCGAATCGTCATTGGCGGGGCGCGAAATTTCGTCACAACTCTCGTGCGAGTTGCGTTACACGAAACATTTTGTTTACCTTTCATGAGAAATACCCAAGTATTCGCGGCGGGATGAGAGTTTGCAGTTTTGACGCATTTTTTCGGAGATGCCTTGACCCGCGGCATTTTCACACAGTAACCGCTCTCTCACACACTTTTCTCGAG
>JABFVB010126001.1:0-10254 GCA_018812205.1 Adelognathus sp. PSUC_FEM 10030001 | reverse complement strand
GGAAGAATATATGAAACAATAATATTTTTCAATTCATAATTCTTCACCGATGTTGATGCACTGTGGCTCATCCCATTTCGCAAAAATTGCCTTACGAATTCACCGTGTAAATTGAACGTTGTTTGAAAACTTCTAAAAATAACATCAGTTTGTTTATAAGCGAATATTTATACCTTTTGAGGAAAGTGTTGTAATTTCCAAACGTTGATCACTACAGAAGAAAATCTAATTGTCAGCAACTTCCGCGGACCTAAATGAACCATGGTACATTGAAAAAATCTGAAGAATCACGAATTCTTCACAGAAAAAACATCCCGAGAATGTAATTCAATAAAAAATGTCATCCATCATTCCATCTCACGGTCATTGCTGTAAAGACTTTTGGCATCGAACGTAATCCAAATGCGTCGAAAAAATTTCAATGCGATAATCCGAAAAGTTGGATATTTTTTCGACGATGATGCGAATATTTCGTTGTGAGCCATTGCCAAAGATCCGCAATAATCTTTTATGATTCTCGATGTCAGTGACTTCGCTCTTTACGACCCTTTCGAAGAAATCTCGTATATCTCGCCTCGCTAAAATATTTCAACCTCGCCACTTCTGTGAGAATGAATTCGTCGAAAAAATGGTTGCACGTTTTTGCGGTACACGAAGGTCGCCCGACGAGTTTCGTAATTCATTGACGTCCACAACATTGTCATACGTGTAGTCGTACAGCATTGATTAGCACAAAGATGTAAGCAATTTCCGCGAATACGTTTAAGGTATTCTTTTTTTGGATATCACTCTGCTCGAACGTCGGCAGCGACTTTGCATCGTAAGTAACAACAAAAAAAAAACAAACAAGGCAAACAGTTAAAAAAAATATATTGCGCTCTTTCGCGCGGTTACAAGCGCGACTTCCACTCATGTTCTAACCGCGGGGCAATCGATCCGCTGGTTTCGATATCAATATTCATCTAATTACACCTCACCCCGGCTAGTGCCATTTATTTGCCGCTTAATTGATCGCGCAAGGAACACTCTGGCTTGGCGTGGACACGAAGACCCATGCACGCTATGCACTCTTGCAACTTTGCGCATAGTTTTGTCGTCGAAATGGAGCAAAAAACAAGAGTGAGAAACGAGTCTGGTATTACAAAATATACGGAGCGTGAGTGCACGCTGGACTAGACAGAATTTTTCCCGGTTCGCCGACGACTCCAAGAAAATCGCATGTCATTTCGACTGTTGACGAATCGACATCGAGAATTCTCCTCTGATTCCGTAGAATCCTATGTTTTTCAGAATTTTTCTGGTTATTCGTAGAATTGTCGAGACGCTGAAGGAGAAAAATAGAATGAAAATTCAGTGACACATAAAAAAATAATGTTTATTGGAGCAATTACGGTTGTAAGGAAACTGAATTCATAGATTTTATGATGAATCCGATCGATAATGGCAAATCTCGCTGTTTCTCGACTATTTGCGTATGCTGGCGCGGACTTAAACCAGCAGTGATCTATATCTTTTATTTCTGAAAATTGTGAAATTTTGAATTGAATTGAAAGTTGAGAATTGAGAAAAAAAATGTTTTCGAAATATTTTTATGAGACTTGGATTGAGTCTCATTGACTAATGTGTTTGGAAGTCATCCGTTTTCCGATCGGAAGATTCAATTGCGCAACGAGTGGCTGTAAACTCGACAACAAATAACACTTCTTGTCGATGTGATTTGTGACAATTTCAGTATACTCGTTGCAAGTAATGGGAAGCTCGCTCGACACTTTTTAAACCACGATATCTCATACGACATTTTGAATGGGTTTATGCCTTTATGGTATAATTACTCGATGGTATGACAATAATGCACATGCGCAATGATATTTTCTGTCATAAATATTCTTATAAGACTTGGATTGAGTCTCATAGAATAATAAGTTTGGAATTTATTCGCTTTTCAATTCGAAGATTTAATGGCGCAACGAGAGGCTGTAAACTTCACCATAAATAACACTTCTTGTCGATGTGATTTCTAACAATTCGGTTACATTCGTTGCGAGTAATGGGAAGCCCGTTCAACATTTTTTTAGACGATGAGATTTTATACGACATTTTTATTGGCGTTATGGTATAATTACTCGATTGAATGGCAATCGCGTATACGTAGCGATAATGAAAAATAACGGCTTATGTGATTGACAAAAACTGGAAATTCCGTTGTGTGCTTAAAATTATGCTGTTTCAAGAACACGTTAATTGGCAAAGGTTTTATGCCGGAAGCAAGGAATGTGAATTTGCTGTTTCGGAAAAAAGAATACATCTATGTTTGCAGAACGTTTTTTGCGTGCCATGAAACTCGCTTGTGTTGAAAAATGGGAAATGAGTTGTCATTGATGCTCCGGTTTTATCAAAATTTTCCAAAAGTTTTTGCTTCCTCGTAGAGGAAGTTATTTTCTTGTGAAACTCTCAGAGATTTTCGTGAAAATGTATTCAGAATGTTCCGGAAGGACGAAAAAATACATTTAGAATAAATGTCCGGATATGTGCGTTTGTGCGTGTGTGTGCGTGACCCGCCCGGAAAATACAGGCCTCGATTTTTATTGTTTCCACGCGGTTCCTAATTTTTCCAAAAATGTCTTTCAACACCATAATTACACGGAAAAAAAAATTTTCATGAATCGTTACTCAAGAAGTGTTTGCAATTGTTAGAATGCCACATGAAATTGAAACAATAACTGAAAAATGTCCAAGAGGATATGTTTTTGTTCCAGTCTTATATGGAGTTGCAATGATTAGAACAGAATTAGAACAACGACGGGTGTTGTGCGACTGTCCTTAATTCATGAACATTTTTTTCCGTGTAAGACCATTCTGAAGATATCCAGCGCAAATTTCGTACACAAGCGGACTGTTAGTAGACAAAGTATGTATAGGATTGAATTTGTCGTAAAAAGCGTACAAGAGGTTCAAAATTTATCAAATTTAGATATTACTCCAGAATGACTCCTTACCCTCTCGCTATCGCGATTTTAAAGACGTCCGACTCAAATTTGGCCCGGGAATGAAATATTTTAAACCGATTATTGGTATTCAATTCAGCGAGAATTGATCAATGTCATTAAAAAATCGTATTCCATCTTCAAAGCGAATTCACGGAAAAATATAGGTTTAGAAGAGGAATTACTTAAAAATTTGTGTTCAGCGATGAGTAAATGCGACGAGAATGACCCCAGCCGCGGGTAAATTTACAAATAATGTACCTCTATGGGGGAGCCAACTATGGACGAAAAAATTTCCTTATAGAAGAAGTTGTATGAATGAGATGGAATCACGTGACGAAGCAATGTGAAAATGTTCAGTATGTGAATATATATAAAACATGGCTCATTCCTGCTATTTTGCGGTGCGATAAATAAATCTTCGAAACGGAAATAACACAACGGGACATAATGAAATCTACCGTGAAATGACGATCGTAACGAGCGTGTCATTGATTGCAGTTGTTACGCCGACTCGCCGGCGAGTGTAGTAACACTATATCGACTGCCAAAAGACAAAAAGGCGTATCACCGGTGTACGAGCATGCGGGCTACGCCCTTTTGTTTCTCAGCCGTCGATACGGCGAAGACCATTGACCGTCTATTGTCTCGTTAGACGCGTGTAATGATCGAGAGTGAGTAATTGACGCAACTCCAAAGTCGCCGTTCGCAACAGCACGCGTCCGTTCTATGCCATCGTATATCTCCATAAATTGCTCGGTTAGCGTCGCTTAATTTATAACGCGATCCAATTATGTCTGACGGATTGTAATGACGTTACGAGATTTTTCTTCTCGACACTCTTGCGATTTGCCACTTACAGAGAACCGCCGAGTTATCGCAACAAAGAATTACCACAACTAGTCAGATTTTTTTCGACTACTTTATAACAGCAAAGGCATTAGAGATTCCGTGAAACAATATTTATGGGAATTATGCTAATTTGCGTGTTATTGAAACGTTTCATAAATTGGAAGTTTGCTACGATCAAGGAGAGTTCGAATCAATGGATGGAATTGACGTGCCTATTCGATTTGCATATCGCTTTCGCATTCTTCAGAGTCATTCACATTCGTTCTTCTTTGAGTGAAAGAGAGCGAGAGAGAGAGAGAGTTCTTCGACCATTTTTCGCTTTCTCACAGAAGAAACTTACCCACGCACAAACATAAACCAGTCAAAAATACAATTTCTCCTCGATTCTAAACTATTTTGCGTACACTGACACGGAAATTTCGAAAATACAATGTTTGTTTGAGAAATCTCGGCTTACTCCGCGAGGAAGCTGAATTCCTCGATTTCACGATGAATCCATTCAAAATACGCATTTCTCTGTGTTTCTAAACTATTTCGCGTGCACCGACACTGCTTTTTCTAAAAAATGATATTTGTTTGTGAAATCGCTACTTACTCTATGGGGAAGCTAAATTCATCGATTTTACCATGAATCAAGTCGATAAACGAAATTCTGAACTATTTTGCGTGATTTCATTTTATTTGAGTAACAATTCTCCTGCGTAAGAGCTTTTTAGTCAAATTCGGCTTCCTTATATGAGAACGATGATGCTTAAAAGATTCAATAGGGATCACCGGAATATTACAGTTAATTCTCTTTGGAATTATTTAGCCTGATATATCGAAAATTGATCAAGTTATCTTGCGTACAGACATTTTGCCAAAAACACGAAATCATATCTAAAAAAAGTATCGCATATTTTCCGATGTACAACGAAAGAAACGATGAGTGTTTGACCCTCCAGATGCGATATCAATTTTAGCGCAATAACTCAAGACAAAAACTCACAAAATACGTAAGAATTTCTTTTCGAACATTCAAAAAATTAGAATCCTCATAAAATTTGAACGTTTCGCCCGATCCTTAACAATTTTAATGACGATCACCGGACCATAATGGTCTATTACTTTAGAATTATTCAGCCAGATATCTCGATAATTGTCCGAGTTATCGCACGTTCGAACCTTTTCTGACAAAATTCCAAATCATATGAAAAAAGAACCGCTGCATATTTCTTGACGAAATTTGGAAGAAACAATCGGAATTGGCTCTTCCATATGTGGTATACATTTCACCGCGATAACTCAAGTCGTTTCCAAGATATGAGAGTTTGAATTCTTCGAGTGGGACACACACACACACACATAAATCCGGTCATTGTTTCTAAATATAATTTTTAGATGTTTTGGAACATTCCGAACACGTTGACATCAATATCTCGAAGAAACATATTCCATCAAAACAAAGCTTCCACTACGGGGAAGTAAAAAAAGTGTGTACTAGATAATCAGAGCCTTGCTCTGTGAGCAAGCTAAATTCATCAATTCCACAATGTGTAATTACTCGACAGCCTCGCCGAGGATATAATGAATGAATGGATCGGAAAAAAAATGTTGATATGCGATGAGACACACTCGTAAAAGTTGTCACAGGTCCACGAACGACTGTGCGTCTGTACTCGGGAAATTTCCGTGGACCTCGGAGGTCTGCAGTCGCATCGAGAATCCTCGCACAGGACAGACTACCCGTGCTGAGACATTGACGGAATTGCAGCACCAGGAGAGTAAGCCGCACTGCCGCTCGCCTTGACTCAGATTAATAAATAATAAGAAATCGACGGTCACTCGGTCGGCGGTATCGCACACGCTTCGAGGGGTTCCCATCGGAATTCACGACGCCCTTCGCGATCGGTTAATCGAATCCGATTGCACCTGATTTTCCGCTGGCATCTCGAATTTCGCTGAAACTCGAGCGAAAATCCCACACTTTGGTGGTCGAGGATATGTATTTTCTGCGTGAGAGACCTTGGCCCCGTGGCGCGAAATTTTAATGCCGATTCGCCAACTCACTCCTCTCGCGTGTATGGCTTAAGGCGTCGATTAAGATACAACAGGTATTCCCAAGATATTGCCAAATGCGTAAGCACCGCGGCAAATCTTTTTGAAATTCTCGTCTTTTGGCGCTTCCGTGTTGGACTGTTTTTCGCTCACTCATAGACGAAGCCTCGTTTTCATAAAAAAATAATTTAAAAACTCGAGATTTTAATAAAAACGTGTTGCGGAGGTTCCAAAACGTCGGGAAAACGTATTTCGAAAAAGTAAAAAAATGTGTGTGTTATACGGTCGAAAAATTGAATCTTCCATAACTCCGAAACGCTTCTAAGATATCTAGCTCGAATGTATACCACTGCAGGTGAAGATGTTAACCCCCATTGCTAATACAAATCTTGGTTGAAGTCCCTCCAATTGACGAGTTTCCACGCAGTTCTGATTTTTGTCAAAAGAGTCTGTGAACACGATAACTCTTTTCATTTTCGAGTTATTGACCTCAAAATTGGTACAAACATGAGCTTTCATACACCGATGATCCCTATTGAATTTGCTTACGATCGGATGTACCATTGAAATCTTATGAGATTCATATTTTTTTTGATTCGAAAAATCGTTACTTCACTTCTGATACGAGTTTAAATTAGATATGGCCCCAAAGTGATGAACGAAAACAGATCTTTAACGCGATTTTAGTGTATTTGGCAAAAAGTAGCGATTTCGTATGATTTAAAGAGTCTCATAATTGCTTCCTGATAGAATTCCGGAAAATCCTGGGTGTCCATTCTGTTAACGAAGCTCCCTCAATGAGGAATCCAACAATTTTAGAATGCTTCAAATGCTTTATTATAGAAGAAGCTTTGTGGCCAAGAAAGAGTAGTGAGAAAACCAGTAATGAACAAAAAGTCGAACCAATTTACAAATTCAATTTGGATCCTTTTTTTTCGTTAATTGTCACTCCCCGAAGGGCTTCGACATGATTTCTGAAGCACCCTGTACACGTGGATGGCATGAATTTCGAAGGTGAGTGAGGGACCGGTAGGACGCAGCGACCGCTGGCTCCGCTTGCTCCTGCGAGGGCTTGTTAAAGTGAAGAATAAAACTACGATCGCGAGAGCCGCAGATCCTTATCTCTTAAGCCGCGTGACGGAGATTCCATTCCGGTAGGAGAGGCTCATCAAAAGACGAATCGGTTGAAAACCGATTTGAGAAACTTTTCAATTGTTGTCTCACTCGAACCCTCGTTCTTCCGCTCTCACTCCCTCGAATGCTCAACTCCCCGCGAGTTCGCCTCAACGAATTCTGGTAAGGACATTCTATTATAACAGTCCTGAGAAAAAAAAAAGGTTATGATAGTCAGTCAGCTTATTGCTTGCGGTTCGAGGCTCGTTCACGTTGAAACGAATCTCCACCGACCGCATCGTATGGTTGTTCACCATCAAGACATCTTCGGTATCCTTGAAAATTTGAGGCCCGAAACGAGCTCTTTTATCGCGCACAATCGAGGTGCAAAGAGGATACAGATGTGTGTAGTTACGGGCACAAAAATTTCTTCCGGCATCGTGTGTGCGAGTCGAGGCGAAACCTCATTCGGCGAGTTGCGGAGTCTCTGGAATATTTACTCAACGAGTTATCATATCTGATATTGGGCACTGTAATGTACTCGCGGATGGAAAAATCACTGAATACTTTTTTTCATTTGGTTTTTTTTTCAACGAGAGAGAGAGAATTCACCGCGAATCATACGCTTCACATGAAATTGTGTACTGCTGGGTCTGCAACTCCCGTTACCCTTCTGGGTTACTCGCTCGCTCGCACCGCCGTCATTTCTCGCTCGCTCTCCCCGTACGAACAGTGGGTCCAGCTTTCGAGTCTCACCTCTCGACGCGTTTCACATATTCTTTCTTCGTTCATGCTGAAGGTAGAGGTACCAATGAGCCGACACGTTCCAAATAGCGGATGGCAGCCACAATTTTCACGGTATTAAAAATATCATTCACCAAAAACCCAAATTAACATTTTTATTTTTTTCACTTCCATAGTTTTTATTTCTTTAATTCACTTTTACGACGTTCGATGAGAGAATTTCAGCTCCACGTAGTTAGTCGCTATTGATTCAATAACTCGTTCGCGCGAGTCTTTCATGCCTTCGCTCCACACACATTTCTGTCTACCTATTTCGGTTTTTATCAGGCCAGTGTGTGTGTGGTGCTCGTGCTTGTGTGTGCGTTGACGCGCACGTGAGCTGACCAAGTCGATTCCCGGCTCATATCGAATTCCACGTGTTTTGCGGTCCCCTCGTTAGTGTTCGCCTCGCTGCAGGCGAAAGAAACTTATCCCTGTTACATCCTCTTTCTCCCCTTCCTCGATCTTCTCTCGCCTCACCCCTCTCTGTGAAAAGAAACGCCACACGCACGCACACACCAGCCTTCTCGAACTGTTTTCGTTTTTTTTCGCAAACTCCGTTGCCCCCGGGAGATGCTTAAAAGTCAAGTGGAAAAACAGGATCGTTTTTCTCACTTGTATACGAGAGTATACAATTTTTCTTCGTTTCTTTGCCCGGACCGAATTTTCATTCGCTCCATCGTCGAATCACAAAACTATATTTAAAAAAAGAAGGAATAAAGCTGGCTTGTTAAAAAAAATTTAAACTGTCGGTTCGATGTCGTGAAAATATTGTGGATTGAATAAAGGTAGATTTTAAGAAGAAAAACTCACTTGAACGACACCTAACGCGTCAATTTGTTTACTTCACTCGGTTCGAAAAACGCGGTTTAACACACGCTCCGCGCGCTTGAAACCCCATTTACACGGCTCGTAATAGTAAATTACGATACGACATTGGGAAAAAAATTTCTCACGAGTGTGAGTTTGCAGCACGAGCTGAGAAAAAAAATTTCCGCCGAGAATCGTACGAAATTTTATTTCCCGAGGTTTGGAAATAACGTTTTATGCGCGCGAAGCGTGAAATAAAAATATTTCCTCGACCGAACAATCTCTGTTACAATTTGGGGATGCTCTCAACTGTCCGAGCATTGTTACCTCACTATAACATCAATTGCATTCATATATATAAATAAAGGTGAATAATAAATCCAACGTATCGATCCGGAGATTCATCAAATTTTTGACCGAAAATTGTTTCTTTTTTTTTTCTCTTTTTTCTCTACTGTTGTGTATTTTTCGTTCGAGTAAAAAATATCCAGACAAAATGCATACGCCAGAGAATATTGCGGCACCCTTTCAGTTTACTCTGCGATTTGAAATTGCGGTCGTGTCTATGGGTGTGTGTGTGTGTGTGGGCTGCATAGAATACTGTGTATACAAGACAGTTACGAACGTGGAGTGATAGAGAGAGCTTAACGGATGTGCAAATACGAACCGTTTTACAGCACACACACGCGAGTTCTGCACTATACGCAGCTTTGGGGATATTCTCGTCTCGTGCACTCTCTGATGCCGGCTTCGTATCATCGGACTGTGTGATAGGATCGAGAACTATTCGCGAACGAGAGAGCCTCTCCATATTCATATCGCGCTGAATGAAAAAATCCAATTTCTATAATTGCGTATACTTTTTTAATCCTCTTCGAGTACACGAGGGACGATTGTCTGGGGTCGGACACGTTCTGTCGATAAAGAATAATGGCGATTTCGTTTCTCTCTTTATTCCTTTTTCTTCAGTCACTTTATCGCTTTTCATTCAGTTCAAAATATGTCTGTAGTGATCAAAGTTTCAATTAGAGAACTGGAATTTTAAAATACAGAGGTAAAATTGAAATAAACAGGTCAACTTTTGAATTTTCTTTCAGAAACGTATTACGAACTATTTCAGTTTACCAAATTTAATCGCTTCAAACGTAAATTATTCTCAATCGAAAGCTTGATTCAGCTACGGTTTCAGTCTTTCATCGTATGACAGAAATCAATAACAAGTTCAGGGTGTTGAGAACATTGATTTTTCAATGACTTCTAACGTTTCCGACGATTGCGATGGTAACCATTCTGAATTATCATTGTGCAAAATCGATATTTTCAGTGTCTTCCATGTGTTTGGTTTTTTTGCCAGCTTTTATTTTCGTTGGGAAGTAGGTCGGAAAGTAGTGGACTCCGCAAACTCGCTCTGAGATTCTCTCTACTACTGCCGTTTCTGAGAAAATCGTTCGTAAATGTTAGTAGACGAAAATGTACCAGTCATCGCCACACCGACATGACAATTGGCCCGTTAATCGTCACGGGTTCGTCCAAGTCATCGCCATACATGCTTAACTTTCCTATGCATGCATTTCAAAAGATCAATCTTTGTCATGCAATAATAAAATGAAATTTATCGATAATTGCGATTAACAAATAATATTAATATCGATTACACTCTTCAACAATAATCCTA
>JABFVB010125890.1:0-10271 GCA_018812205.1 Adelognathus sp. PSUC_FEM 10030001 | reverse complement strand
GCTTTAATAATAAAATAAATAAAAAATACACAAAATATAACGTAACAGTGTATTCAATTCACATTCGTTGGTTCTCGTCGAGATGTGAGTTATGCCGAAAAAAAGTACGAGGAATGTGAGAGAAACGAGAATTGAAAATAAGAATAATCGGGACGCGAGCAAGCTGACACCGAGCACGGACGTTGCAGCGAAACATTTTCGCAGCATTCGCATCGGTGTAATAAATGCCAAGAGATGGTTTTACGTGAAAAAGCGTTTATCGCTGTCAACGGACGATGAGCTCGTCGCGTATCTTCTTGATCTCGCTGAACCTATCATCAGGTAAAAAGAAAAAACAAACGATTCCTTTTGTTTTGTATTTTATTCATTATTTTTGACAAGCTTTGCGAAGTATACATTGACGTTTTGTGTCGTATTGTTGTTTCGTTGTCTATCGGAGAAAACGCATGGCAGAGAAAACTGTCACGGACCTCGTGAGTTTTTACCCACACCCGAACTGCTGTCAACGAATTTTCTCATCGCCATCTTACTCACGTGTATATACAGCTATACGGATTCTCGAAACGTGCTGCCGTGTGTGCGCGCATCGCCGCGTGCGTGTCGGTGTTGACAGATATGACGAGAGAAATGAAAAATGCGAATGACTTGTGGGGAAAATGATGGCAAAGCAAGGTTGTAATCGATCGAGCGGTTAAATCGAACGCACTTTTTGTCTCTCGAAAAATCGTCCGGAAGTAATTTTTTTTTCCACATATGGATTTTAGCAAAAGACGTGTCCACGCGCGTGTTTATGTTGTCAGACGCGAGATAATCGGATGACGCATTTTATGTACGATCGAGGAGCGATAACCGATTAGCTCGTCAAAACGAAACGATTTTTTGCCTTGTCCGAAAAAAAAATTCTAGTAAATATTTTTTATCCCAGTTTTTGACAGAAGTTTTTATTATACCCGGACCGATGAATGGATTTTTTTTACTCCATTATGGGAAAACATTTGTAGCAAAGTTTTTTTTTATTACCACAAATTGCAGTGCTGTGATGAGAAATTTAAGTGGCAAGTTTTCTGTTTCTAATCAAAAGCTCAGTTCTGAGTTCCAATCAGCAGCGTCGTAATATGTTCTTATTCGTCTGTTGTGTGTCTGTATGCGCACATTCCATTTAATAGCTTTTTCATAATGGAATTGAGTGCTTATACACTTTATACAAATAATTTCCTTCCTTTCATGACTGATGTCAATACTATAAGGAAAAAGATAGTTTGAATGAAATTGAGGAAATTGGATGAGCGGAAGAGGCAAGAACGAAAACAACACATATTTTTCCTCACATTCAAAAGCACATTTTTTGTCCCAAAATTTTTCTTGTTCCTTTTCATTTTATACGCTCCAATGTTGACTCACGTTGCTCACGTTGCACGTGCATGTTCTTCTTCTACCCTGAACCATATGTGGACATGAATATACCATTTTTGGGTTTATCAAATTCCGTCGAGGTGATTGAATTCAATTGTTAACGATCTATCATTGGGCCAGAAAACACCACAGTAAGAGGCAAACATCTAAATATTCATTGACTGATTCGATACACATTAAATTCAATACACATGTATGGAATTCAAAATGATATAAAATTCAATACAGAATGCGTTTTTGATAACAAATCGCAATAGCAGTGTCGTGAACTTCAATCTCACTATCATCGTAAAAATGTTGTGAATTCAAAACTAGATTTTCCAGGGTGAAATATCAAAAAGCGGTCCACGGATCAAAATTTCCGTTATCCTTCCTTCATGTTCAAGCAACTTTTTTTACATTGATTTCTTGATCTGTGCTAAAACTTCTATGATCTTTGTTTTTCTAAAAAAAAAAAAAATGGTCCCCACGAGTATCTTTTTGAGTGGTAACGAATATCAAAAGAGTCGCGATCTCGGAGTGCATCGTGATGCATTCCCACTCGAGAGTCTGACGTGCGTGCGCGGAGCGCGCACCGACGCGACGCCAGTGCTCGGCGACGCGCGTCGGCCACGAGGAGGCACGAGCCGACACGTGGGACTCTAGGCGGCTCGACGCGACGACGCACTCACGATTCTCGGTCCGCGAGCTGCCGCCTCCACTACCGGCCGCAACTACCGACCGACCGTTCTCTCTTTCTGTATCGCGCGCGCGCGCCTTCGGCTTCCCTGCTCGTCTCGCCGTCTGGTCGCACACGCACCCAAGCAACGCACACATGCGCCCACGCACGCAATGCAAGAGAACCCGAGTGTGGGTAGATACTGGCTCGCGAGGGTGTCTTCCTTCTTCTATCTCCTCTCCTTCTCCTTCTTCTTCGTCTTCTTCTCCTTCGTTCGCTCATTTCTTACATACTTCACATCGTCTATAAAGACGCACGGCAATGTGTACTCAACACTCTCACGTTCGTTTGGGTATAACAAAAGTGAACTTGATTTCGTGTTTCTGGCTAGAACGAGTAGTCGCGTCGCGTGGGAGAGTGTATAGTAAGAACGAGCCACTACTGGCGCCTCGTCTATCAGGCCCAGACCGTTCCTCATACACTTGTGATGAAATGAAAAAAACATAGATAGGGTACTCGATGTTTCAAACAGGCTCTCTGTGGTAAGACAGATAGAGGGACTAAGGGAGAGTTCATTATGGGACTTGTGGCTAGACTGCTGCATTTATTTCATCTAAAGAGTATTTAGGTACTCCTGACACTTGGAGCACTTTGAAGTTCAGTTTTTGCTGTTTATATCAGATTTTGGATGTTTTATTAAAATTGCTTGCGAACTACAAAAACATACATTGCTATTTCATACTTGAAAAAAAGTAGATTGACAATTGGTAATCGTTACCATCAATTTTTAATGATATGCAAGCCAATGACAAAATTTGTAAATGTGATTCAAAAATGTTACTGCATTGCGATGTCTAGTATAGTGAGTAGTAGTAACTGCATATTATTAGCCTCAGTTATACATTGCACGTTGTTACAGTGTGGTTTTTTCTTTGTACGAGAAGTTGTTTTATTTTTTACCGAGGTCCTCCAGCCTTAGTATATTGATTTCACATTGATTTTCGTTCAGTGTACTTGGTGAACTTCCAACGTTCGGCTGCTGAAAATGTACATTTTTTCATTCTCATCAGGCTAACAATCCTCGTAAATCGTTCGATCCCATATAAGATGAAAAAGAACGTTAAAGACGATATATTATTGCTGCAATATTGCATGTAATTGTGAGTCTTAGAAGTAGAGTTGATACAGAAAAATATTATTCCTCCAGCTCCCAACCGAAGCTCGTCTTAAATCTTCAATTTTTATTTTTTTCAGTGTAAATTTGGGAATGTTTACTGCCAAACGTATGTTCATTATTTTCCCGCCCATTCGGACATCTTTCTGTTTCCATTTGTGTCCAAGCTAGCGTAAAAATACTGGATGATTCGTCAACGTGTCGAGTCATCCTCGTCATTCTCACTCTCATCTTCGGACGGAGACAGCGGAGTGACAGTGAAGACATAATAACGGTCGTCCGTCGCTTCGCGCATACTTGTTCTCTTTTCAGCCTGGCGTTGATGCACATCAGCGACCCATACCATAGCGGTGTGCAGTCACTGGTAATAATAAGGTCTGAAGAATGCGTTATTATGCGCCCTCACGAAGCGACGTTGAATTTTCGGGTGTGGTCGCAAAAGATTCATTCTATGGTATTCTGCGATTTTACGCCCAGACGGACGGATGCAAATATGTATTTTCTGCTATGCAGGTCCGAGGAGTTATTGATGAATTCCACTGGGCCGAAAAAGAGCGAACATTTACAGTTTAATCCACAGCTCGTGATCGTCTCTGTATAGATAATGGGTGAAAAAGCGAGGTAGGCAAGACGATGAGGTTGATAAAAATTCGGCTTGTGTTCTCCGTGGCAAAAGGCCAATCAACGTGGTATATAATCACGAGCTCGCCCTCGTCGAATCGACTTCTGCTAGTCTCGCCAGCAGCATCAGCGGAAGGCACTGTGGATCCCCAAAGTCTGCCGGTGAAGGCGCGAAACAACGAGCTAGATGAAATAGCTCTCGTCCAAAAATTTAAATTGGCCTAGATTATTCTCTCATCGGACGTTCTCTCACATTCTCACACAATGGGCTAACATTTAAATTGAGTTTTGGGTAGAAGAGAAGCCACACCGTGTTCCCACATAGCCTCGAAGTCTTTCACAGAGTTGCAGAATGAAAAAAGAAATCATGAAACAGTACGAGGAGAGGCAGAAGTTGCAGTAGGCAGGGTGAGAGCTTCGCGGACCCGGTGATTATGTGAAAAAGAACGCGACGGCCACCGAAAAATTGCCAACGAAATACCGCGAGACATTTTTATGGCCTCTGATTGGAGCGCCGCAGTAGCGAATGTAATTGCCACGAAATATTTAGAATGTCGGAGGGCCGCTGTGGTCGCGAACGTTTCAACGGGGTTGGGATGTATATGATGGGCGAAAAGAGGGGCGCGAGGAGGCAAAAGTGATCCGAAGGGCAAGAAGAAAGTTGCGAAAGAACGGTGAACGTTCCGGGGACGGGCGTCGTCGAGGCCGCCCAGGGATGCGTGTGCTCGGTTCCCAGCACGCTGAACGTTGAAACTACCTCCGCGAAACCGCTTTTTCATCGACTCGCGTTTTCACGCTCGAAAATGCGAGTCTGGAATGAAGTCTCCTGATGTGAGAATCCACGACATTAAAGAGTGAGAGGGAGAGCCTCATCCTTCTGGAACATTGATACGCACAGCTCAGGATCCGAAACGATGACGAATACAGAATGTATAACAGCGAGAGGAATTTATGGGAGATGGGCGCGTGCTCCCATCGAGACGGATCGAAGAGATGGTCGGTGTTCAGGGGTGCGGAGAGGGATCGATAAAAAATTAATTGCCACGCGATTACCGCGAGAAACCCTCGCAGGCCGTCGATCGTTTTGTGGCTTTAATGATTACAGACTCCCAGCAGCGTGGCTAATTCTCATATTGGATAGTCCCGACGACGAGCGTGTATTAACACGGCGATACCACACGGCTCTCAACATAGTAGCACCAACGTGAAAATCGATCGCGAGGAAGATCGTGAAGATATATCAAAAGTAATCAGTAGGGATGATAGGAAACTATACCTATGAAGGATACGAGGATCGTGAGCGTGGATGTCTGCTGGCCCCGGGAGGACACGCTGTGAATATTTATCGGCACCGGGCTGTCTGATATTTTATCCACCGTGGGACACGCGGTATGAACGAAATTTCATGGGAATTGATCGCGATCGCGAGGCATACTAACGCGGGCACATACTCATCCCTGCCAAAAAGAATCTGTGCCAAAGTTTCGATACGATAAATTGCACGTTCTTCTTCTCGTTTGAACGTATGACTCTCAACCGAGATAGAGGACGATTTTTTTGGGTCTAACACTTGGTCGATTCAAAAAGGTTTGTGAAGTTTTCATATGATTGAATATTAGTGGGTAACAGACGAATATTCCCCTTGCCTTCCATGATGCTCACTTATATTAACTTCGACATTGTTGACATCTCGTTTCCGCTCAATCTTCATCTTCGTATACGCGGACACAGAAGAAGGCGATGAGGACATCGAGGCGTGTCGCTGTGGCGAAACACATCCTGTGCATCCTCCGAGTCGCCGCAAAGCGGGTACGAGTGGAACGAAGGGCTTGCGGCAACATACCGAAAGAAACTCTTGTGTCATCGTAAAGATTGCGGGGAGAGTCCATGTCTCGCTCAGTCGACAAAAGTAATCTGCAATTCTGTCGCGAACATTTGCGAAACCGAATTTGGCTCCATTGTGGGGAATGGATTGGGCGGACAGCTGTTTTCAAGGGCCTTGCGGACAAAACGACAATGGTGGTTAAGAAAACAACAAGAGCAATTCTATTATCCATAACTGTATGTCCCCGTCATCAAACAGTTGCTGTGCGTTCTGCAGCGAAGATGCTCTTCTCCAAGTCAGGACTTGTTTTTAATATGTGTAGTAGGGGCAGTGGTCGACATCGATATCTAATACCATCATACATGAACGCAGGTAGCAGCTACATGCATATTGAAAGTGAATTTTGAGCGCGATTAACACATATTTTACTGTTCTATGGTTGGAGTTCGTCCATCCATCAGAAATTGATGGTAAAGGCGCGAACTTTGAAAGAACAAAGAGCGAAGTTGTCGCAAATTTATCAATATTCCTTATAGTTGGGGACTGAGATTCGTTAAACCCATTTTATCGTAACGATAATTTTTTTCCAATTCAATGCAACAAGATTGATTCATCAATTACTGAAGATCTAATCAATAAATTCAACGGGTCGTGAAAAAATTCAACCGCAACCCGGTATTGAGCTACATACTATTTTTCAATTATAATCGGTTCGAGTATTTTTATGGTTCCAGCTTTTTCCAATCTAAAATTGATCTCGAACACGATACGAACTCGATATGTATCTCGTCAATGCCTCGAAAAGATACTTTTAAATCCAATTTTGATTTATGCACTAAACGTTTTCGTTTGGACACCGCAAGTCCGCAATACTATAATGTCAAAGTTTAATTGATACCGTAAACGTTTTTGTTCATCACGTGGGGACTGCGCATTTCCCAGATACGACTAAGGCCAATCGTTATATACCCGTGAGAATGTTTCTCATTCGTGTGAGCATTCCGTGAGATCCTTCGAGGCAAAATTGACGGCGAAATGGCGTCAACGAGCAAGCCTGAACGAATCTTGACCCCGCGCATTTAATCCCCAGTGAGCCAAAAGTATCTCTCCACGTATATTGCATCGTTTCTCGTCGCATAGCGAGCGATAAAGTTGAATACGATGACGGCGTTGGTCCCTCAGCTGCTTCGCGTTGCACTGCGAGCGTAGCGGGGCTGAAAATTATAATTAACGAGCGCACATTGTCGGTCGTCGGGCCACCGCCGGCGATGTCGTCGTCGTAGACATCCAAGTTCGCACTGTGGATTGCGGCTCGCGAGGACCGGCATTACTTTAACGATCCGGTCATTAAAAGCGTTGACCTCCTTCGGGAATAAACAGGCTAACCATAATAACCGATTAAAATTGTCTTCCGCTATTTTCCAACGACACGTACCGAGTTTGATAAATGTGCGCATGGGACAGTGACGAATACAGTACGAGAAGCTGTCGCAGGTTCACTACCTGCTGAATCCTCGAAGTACGTTACAAGTACGTGGGACTCGATGAATCGTCGCGCCGGGGATCGAATAAACTTTCTCCCAAAGGGTTCAAAGGGGTAATCCTTTATTTGCATGGTGCATGGTGTCTCCTTCCTCTCCTCTTCCGCACTCCCTCGTCCGATGTGAAACCAGGACGCGGCATCCGCTCAGCCGCGTTATTATGCATATACTTTCCACGCAACCCTATCCCTCTCCAATAATACACTTTATCTCCGGGCAGACTCGCGCGCGCGAGGGCGGAAATTGGTTTTATAATCCAAACTAGTCATACAGCCCTCCTCGAACGTAATCGTTACGACGAAATAGAGAGCAGTGGCATTCCGTTCACTCACATAGGATCTATTAGATACCCGCCGTGTGGTAAATGCAGCGCCATTCATATCGGAACAACCGCGCTGCGAGAGGCTCCCTTACAAATCACTTTCCCTGATTGACACTCAATGCTGCTCTCGCGTCCTTTACCGGCTGAAAACTCGGTCTCCCGTGTTCGATTGGGCCCTCGACAATAATAAGCGTGGGCACGTATGCAACGCGTGGCTTTCTCCGTTCCGGTGTGTCTCTCCCTCGGCCTTTTTTTCTTTGCAGCATACCTGATGTCTATTCAGCGTTTGCTTCATTTCGTATTGTGTACTCGTGTGCTGCTACCGACAAACATCTTTATCGCGACCTTGATCGTACCCGATGTCTCCCGCGCTTCCGATATTTTCACCCTTCGTCCGGCCCATGCACTCCCGGCGTTGTTGCACAGAATAGTTTCATCCCTCTTTTGCTTCATGGGGTTCGAAAGCGTATTACTGGATGGAAAAAAAGGGCCAACGGATGACAGGTGTATGTCGTTCGTGAGTCTGAGAAGACGCGTGTTCGGCTGTCATCGTATAACCTAGTATCGAACCATTTCGCTCTCATGCACCGCAATCGTTGTTTCATTAAACGCGGTTCGCCCGATTATGTTCACACACCGTGTTGTGCGTTTCTTCTCGATGGCCTCGCTCGATAAAATGACGCATGTCGTGAATTCGACCTATATGCGTACTTCGCGCATGTATCCTTATTAAATATATTCGCGCACTGCGAACGGAACCGAGACACGAATGCGAGCCATTGGAAAACGAGTATATCGAGACATCGTGTACCGCGCTTACATGTGAAATACACGGAGACCGCAATTCCCCATCAAGGACGCCGAGCGATCGGTATAATCGAGCACAGGTGAATCAGAGTATCGTACGTGCGGATAACATGTGTCGCGATTCGTTGGAACGTGAAGCATAAAAATATATATTCGCTTGATTTTATACGCCGTACCTTTACATACTACCGTGGCGCGGGGAGTCGTGTCATCGCCGGCACGGTGTCGACGTCAGTCGAACCGCTCGTGTGTTTACCGAGGTGTAAAAGAACGAATGGTTCGCGATTATTCATTCGATCGAGAGGCGAAGGAAAATGAACACGATAAATGTTGCGAATGTTCATTTTTTTTTCTTCTCCTGCCTCTCCACCGTGAGGATACTGTACACCTGAGAAAAGGAGAAAAAAAAAATCGTGATACACCCTCGAGGCGATTTTATTGCGATATCGCGTGGAACTCGATCCACCGTTAATAACATATTTTAGGCGGCCTATTAGAACCGACGACCACACACACGACCTAGAAATCGAAAAAATAAGAGCAAACCTCGAGGGAACGATTTCCTCGCTTGGTCCGATTTGCCGGGAATTGATTGACACGTCGACTTAATAACACATTTCTTTTCCCTTCTGGTGCACCTTGTTTTCGAACCGCCCTCTTCCGCGATGCTGCGGTCCTTCTGCTGCCGCCGCTCCTCGAGGCCCCACTAGACGACCCAGCCCACCGAGATCCATATCTCACCGGCAAATCCGTGCGTGCGGTGAAAAGAGAGCTTAACGGTCATCCAATAACTTGTCGAAGACTTGAAAATTTTCTACGCCACGTAACCGTGCCAAATACGGTACTAAACCTTTCTCGTTCGAGGCGAAGCTTGTTCGCGAGACTGGAGTCGCTCTCGTGCAGCGGTAAAATTTCACCGTCAGTTTCTGTATTCAGGGGATACAACATCGCCGCACTGGAGCAGCGATGGAAAAATCCAGATTGCGCCAAGTCATTCGTTAAAGTAGCCGTCTTAACTTTTCACGAGCTCACATTAACACATGCCACATCCGGTTGTATGATCCTGGTGGTTCCGAGTTTTTCTGTATCTGGAAAGTCTAAACGATTTTTACCAAGGGCGTGTGCTGTTGCGAACCGATCAAAGGACCCAAAGCCGCCCTCAACTCTTCTGCCCACCCTGCGTCTCCGTATCCCGAGGGAGTGCGTAGTTCCTGCTCGACGATATTTCTGCTTTGCCCGCTGAGAGGCAGCGAGTCCTGCTCGAGGACCAAAAGCAAAAGCTGAAGCGGAAAGCAGAGCGGAGCCGGCACAACGCATCAGTGTGGTCCAACCAGATCCCGTCTCTGCGCCAGACGTCCGCCCCACGCGACCTCAATTTATTCGACACCTCCCCTCGCCCTCAGCGTTCGTGTAAAAAAAACTGCTCCGGTTGCTTTCCTCGCGTCCGGACGGAGACGCCAGCAGAAAACGTCCCTCGTCTCAGCGTATATACCCCGGGATATAGGAGAGCGAGTTGCCCGTGCAGTACGTTGCCCAACATTTCGAGAACGTGAAAGAGTTATTATGCTAATGAAGAGACCATCCCTAATTACCCTTTCGGTGCTCTCACGGGTCCGCGCAGCTCAATACTCGATGCTCACGAGGGTGGAGAGAGTGAGCACAGCCCCTGACGAGGAAACCCGAGTAGCCGATTCGATGGAAAATCCTTAATTATCATCTACCTGCACACGAGGCTGCACCTGCCGGGCGAGATACCGCTCGTCGCGCGCTCTCCCGACCCGTTCAGCCTCCAGTTTCAGCCCATCCCCCAAACAGGATTGTCAAAGGCCGCAGTGACTCGAAGATTTTTACGATTACAATGTCGAGTCGCGGCCACAGCGCGACCGCGGGTGCATTAACGCTCGTTTCAT
>JABFVB010125779.1:0-10272 GCA_018812205.1 Adelognathus sp. PSUC_FEM 10030001 | reverse complement strand
TAAAGTACTACAATTTTGATAATTCTACACTATCTTTACTATGAAAGTATTTAAATATCACATCATAATTGTGCATCAAATTTCAAATGCCCTATGATGAATAAAAACTTCCAATTTTTTTTAACAGTGTTCAAGAGCCATCAAGCGCACGCAGAGGCAGCGCCGATGACAAAATGACGAACTAAGGGTTTTCCATTATTCTCGTGTGGCTGTACGGGCTGTACCGACGTTTTCCATACACGGCTGCGACATATACTGCAGATATGGCCGCGCTCGCGACTGTGACAGCTCACGATTTACTCGACGGAGTGAGAACTCTAGGAATGTGTGAATTAGATGAAACTTTTTCGATATATGCATGAATGTGGTACGCATGGGTATTGAGCCCGATAGTACGTATATAATGCTCGTGAAGTGTGAAAAAAATTAATTCCATTTTCGGAGAAAAATCAATAACAATGACAGCGTGAAGCCACCTCGTATTTTTGAAGAGCGGTTACAATTCGTATGATTTTTTATTGTACAGAATATGGGTCAATACTCATGGGGAATTATTAAAGGTATATAGTTATGCTTGTTTCACGCGGGACACTGCTTTCATGTAGCCGTATTCCGTCGAGTAAAAAAAATGCGAAATCTGTAGTTCGACATTTTACTATTGACTTTGAAGGTGTTTTTATCGAAAAGTTGTTTTTAAAAACGGTTCACACTCTCAAAGAGAGAGTTCTGATGCTATCCGTCTGAAATGTTGACACAACATTCTATACACTATTCTTTAGGGCGGTACGAAAGCTTTTTCATTTATTCTGAAATCTTCATTTTTTAAACGAAAATCCATCGAAAAAATAGAAAAACGAAATAAAAACTTCAAAAATAATGAAACAATGCTTATGAATATTGTGAATGAATAACTTTAACAATCGGTTAAATATTTTCATTACAGTCGGGAGACTGTATCCCTCTAGAAGCGTCTCCAAACTGTAATGTAAAAGGTTTTCCGATTGTTATAATTATGAATTGACAATATTTATGAGCATTACTTGATTCTATTTGATTTTTTTTTGTTTCAAGTAGAGTAGTAGGCTCACTATACTTAGGACAATTTCTAAAAAAATTTCGAATCATCGGCCTAAATATATTTCTGACGTAGACTAACATCAAACGATGGATGAGTTAGAATCTGATGAGGATCGGTTGAGAAATCCAGTTTGTATGACATTTTAGGATACGGTAATCGAGAAAGTTTCAGACTTGTTTTTGCTTCCCCGACCGGCCCGTGAGCGCCGAAAGGGAGCTTTGTTTAATGAAAAAAAAACATTCCGAGATTTTTATGTCAGCATACTCAAAATGCGTCGAGAAAAATGACTTCTCGGAATGTCTGTATGTGTGTGCGTGTGTGTGTGTGTGTATGTGCGTATGAATCCTTGTAAATACGATACCAGTCGCAATTGTGAAGACATCGGGCTGAAACTTGGACCGAATATATATTTTCATGTAACAACGGCTGGGATTGAATCGAAATGAATCCATTAAGGGGTTTCAATTTTGTGGCATTTCAAATAAATAAATAAAAACTTTTTTTCGCTCCCATTTCCACAATTTTCTAAATATGAAGCTGAACATTTGGTATAGGAGTAGACTCGCACCAGATAAGGGTTGGAATTGAATTTCGATCGAATCCGTTGAGCGGTTGAAATTTGATGACGTTTTGAATTTTTCAAAATTTTTTTGACTCCCTTGTACGTTCCATAATTTAGGAGATATCAACCTGAAAATAGCATAGAAGTTGACTTGCAGCAGATAAGGTGCGAGATTGAATTTGGATCGAATCCGTTGACCGGTTCATATTTTATGACATTTTGGATTTTTCGAAATTTATTAGATTTTCTTCGAATTCACATGATTTTTGAGATAACGGTTTCAAATGTGGCGTACACGTATTATCTCATTATACAAGGCTTGGGTATAAATCTGGCGTAAATCCGTTAAGTGGTTCAAAATTGATGGTAGTTGATTTTTTTGCAATTTTTTCGTTTTCTCTCGAATAGCTATAATTTTTGAGTTATCGGTTTGATATTGAGCATTCAAGTATTATTTCGAATTTTTTGGGCAGACTTCATTTTCGTTTCATCTACCATAACTTCTAGTGTTGAAGGTTTTATCATGGGTATTCGATTAGTTTGAAACTGGTCATAGCTTGGTATTGAGTTAAGGTTGGATGAAAACGAAGGTAACCTCACGGGGCGGACGGGGAAGCCAAGATTGACAAAACTAAAGATACCACAACAGAATTGTAACCGACAGGGAAGCACAGTCGCAATTTTAATTGGCGCCTTTTTTTCTTCGTTAAAAGACGATCGGTTTCAGTAAGAACCGACCATAGTTGCAATATTAGAGGGAGCGTCGGTTCAGAGTCGCAGAGCATCCGTTTCAGTAAGGACCGATCCTAGCGGCGGTATTGAAGCAAGGGTCGGTTTAGAGTCGCAGAGCGTCGGTTTCAGTAAGAACCGACTCTAGCAGCTATAGGGGTTTCAATTTTGCAGGCGTGGTACAAACACACACACCTACACATGGCGACATTTTCCTGAATATGTTTTTAAGAGGTTTTGGGACATTCTAAACACATTTTCATGAAGACATCGAAAAAATAAATGTCAGCCAAACAATGCTACCTCTATGAGGAAGCAAAAAACTGAACATAATGAAACAATGCCTATGAATATTGTCAATTAATAATTATAACAATCGGTAGATAATTTTCATAACAGTCGGGAGACTGTATACCTCTAGACGCATCTCCGAACTGTAATGAAAATAATTTTCCGATTGTTATAAATATGAATTGACAATATTCATGAGCATTATTTGATTCTCTTTGATTTTTTTTTAGTTTCAAATAGAGCGGTTGATCCGCTATATTTAGGACAATTAACAAAATAATTGGGACTTCCGTTCAAATGTTACGAGACTGAATTTTTTCGAAAGAAGTGTGCTCGCGCCCTAGATTACGTAAATTTCGAATATCGGGTTAAATAATTTTTCATACGTAGACTAACATCAAACGATGGACGAGTTCGAAGCTGGTAACGATCCGTTTGAAAATGCAGTTCGTATGACATTTCAAGATAGGGTAATGAGAAAGTTTCAGACTTGTTTTTTTTCCGTTGCGAGACGGTCGGTTGCAGTAGGAACCGACTCTAGTAGCAATATCAGAGAGAGCGATGGTTTAGAGCCGCAGTGCGTCGGTTTCAGTAACAACCGATTCTAGCGGTGGTATCGAAGCAAGCGTCGGTTTAGGGTCGCAGAGCGTCGGTTTCAGTAAGAACCGATCGTAGCGGCGGTAGTGAAGCAAGCGTCGGTTTAGGATCGCAGAGCGTCGGTTTCAGTAAGAACCGATCCTAGCGGCGGTATTGAAGCGAGCGCCGGTTTAGTGTCGCAGAGCATCGGTCCAACCATCACGGGTTTGAAATTTCCAGACACACACACGCGCGCACACATATACATGCAGACATCTCTTCTGAATATGTTTTTTAAAGGATTTGGGGCATTATGAACACATTTTCATGAAAACATTGAAAACAAAATGTCACCCGAACAAAGCTTCCTATTAGAGGAAGCAAAAAACTTTAAATAATGACACAATGCTTATGAATATTGTCAATTACTAATTATAACAATCGGTAGATCATTTCTATTACAGTCGGGAGACTGTATCCCTCTAGGAACGTCTCCAAACTGTAATGAAAATGATTTCCTAATTGTTATAATTAGGAATTGACAATATTCATGAGCATTATTTAATTCTATTTGATTTTTTTTTTAGTTTCAATTCATCATATCAGTGGAAACAGTGTGGAGTTTTCGAAAATATTGCATTGCACAAACTTGAAGTTATCCCAAAGTTCACAATACGCATACCCCGGGTTCTGTAGAGCTCGCCCGGCTTTAACCTGGAGCCATAGCAGACAGAGATCGACCTGTCTGTGATAATAATAATAACGACGCCCGTAATTCGATATGCACGAAGTCCTTTAAGTGGAACGTCTTGATATTTCTATGACAATACACATGATGCTATCGATTTGGAAAAATTTACAGACAGCCCGTCATAAAATGAATATGTCATTTCCGTTAAGTAATTCTCTGTCGTTCGCGAGAATATTCATGACGGAGAAAATGCTTACTTCCGTGAAACGTATAACTCCCTTTTTTTGCGTTACCCCGTAATCTTGTTGTCAACAAACTATAAATATAAATCCTGACGGAATTTGAATATTAGCTGAGAATGGAGTAAGCTGAAACTGGCAGACTCCGCTATGTTGTCGTACGTATCCTAACAGTAGAACCCCGATTCACCGGGATGCTCGGAACCGAAGAATCGTTGGACAATTAAAATCCCGGTAAATCCAAACAGCTAAAAATATTCCCTTTAGCCGTTTAATGAAATGCAATATAACTTTCACTTGATTGCCGAGTAGTCTAAACTAGTATGTATAGCTTTCATTTTTTGTTATTTATTAACGCTACGTAAGCTAGTCTTTTCTTTAGAAGTTCCCAGTGACTTATGTTTGTTTTCGCACTTTGTTCGATTTTCGTCTATCACCAGTTTCGGTTTCACCGGTCCCCGTGGCTCCAGCGCACGAAAAAAGATGAATCTCGGAAGACACACGGTTATTCCGACCTCGGTCAATCGGGTTTCTACTGTATTAGACACTGACGAATACACACATCAGTCGTCGTAGTACTGTGGATCCGTAAGAATAGCAACGTTGCGTAATAGCTGTACCAGTATTGATGGAATGTTTTGTGAGGTTGAATTTTTTTTTTGCAAGGTTCAAAATGCGAGTGTGATCGGCACATGGACGACTTGCTCAGACGACTCAACGACGGCGCAGGTCGAGGGAAACGGGAAAAAAATGCACTGAGTAAGAGCTTTACTCCAACGTGCAAACCCGTGACCAAACACTTCATCATCAAGGAAACATTGACTCCCAACGACAGGAAGCTTTCACAGAAAGAAGTGTGTAACGTGTCAGAGTTGCGTTAGTAATCGATTCGAGAATGTCATTTCACTAAGTAACTGTTCCGTATCTTAACAGAAAAAAGCGTTGGAAGCTGCACGCGCACAAGCCAAGTTCGAACAAGAATGTTCGATAGCGCAGAAAATAAAGATCACTCGAGATGATGATGACGTACAAACAGACGACTACGCGACACCACCAGCCTCTCCGCTGGTATGAAAGTCCCTCTTGCAGTGTCAATAACAATATTCATATTAATCATTTTAGTAATAGCGCGTATCAGTAGTATGCTTTCGTCGGTATTAAGATGCCCTGTCCTCTATCCAATTGTACTGTCGATAGGGAGAATTCGCAAATTCCGAGACGTCCGCGAAAAAACGTCGAAGGATCATGAGTGACGAGGAAGACGACGTTGAAGGTAACAAAGTTTTCTACGACGCTTCAAATGGCGCTTCAAAAGAAGCAGCTCGAGTGTCAAACAGACGAGGAAGCTCGGTCGACAAAGAAAATGATGAGACCGATCATTCCAACGGTTCTACGATCCTGGGGGCGATAGGAACTCCGGTATGTCCCATTCAGGCTTTGAATGGAACCAATTCGACAAGACGCCTCCCTCCGTTGAAGAAAGGGCAGTTGCGCATGGTCGACGGAAGTACGATCAACGTGTCCACTTTCCTTAAAAAAAAAAAGAGCACATCGAAGCGGGGAAATACGGAAAAGTGGAGTGTCTCTGAAAAAAACACCAGTGCCGATTCACAACCGAATCGCAAAGTAAAGAGTCTGAAGAAAGATACATTTATCGAGAAGAAAACAACTATGTCGTCGGACAACAATGCCGCATCGAGAGAGACGAAACTGGAAACTTTGGAGAAGACGAGTACGGGTTCATCGAATTATAGGGATGCTATTAACGATGCTGATGAGACATCCCTTCTGACGGATCACGATTCCACTGAATTGCCTCCGGAAACAACGACATTGGATAATCGTGAACAAGCATTTGATGGTGGTGCTGCTGACCAAGCAGTTCCGAATCTAAACTTCGCGGGTGGAGTGCTGTCGACACATAAAGATACGATGGAAAATCATGATGAACAAAATGCGAATATTGATGAAGGCACAGTTGAGGATGATCGAAACGCGTCTTTGGTCGGAGAATCGTCTGGAAGAGATCGTGCGAAGAAAAACGCAAATGTAATGGAAAAGCAAATTCCAGTGAAAGGTCTGAAGATGGTCCATATCGAGATCCCGCAGAAGCGAGTCCGTATTGACAGAACAACGATGAAGGTGAGTTTCACAAAAGTTACGCGCGAATACACGGCGAAGTACCCCTGCAAGTTTCAATTTTCTTATTGCTTATACACGCAATGTGTAGTATTGCCATGTCATTAACATGCTGATAACAATTCTCACGTTCAGATCGACAAGGCACCGTCACTGCCGGACATTATTAGCGACGTGACTCCTTTGAGTTGCTACGTTCAATTGTCGAGGTCGCAAGCCGTTAACAAGACGAGAAGGTCGATCATGAAATCGATACAAACGACCAAAGTAGACGAGAAACAGAAGATAATTTCCGAAGCTGTCGATAACGCCAATCATGGAGAAAGTCAATATTTTGATGGTCTAAACCAAGTGAGTTGTTTTCAGTATTTGTCATATTTTGATAAAAACCAAAGTGTATTGATTTATGTATCATTAGAAGGATCCCGGAGACAATGTTCACAATGCTGGTCATGGACATGACGAATTCGAGAACGATCCAACTGTTTGGCGTCAAAAGTATGAGGACATGAAGCGGGAGAATGAGAGACTCGTTAAAGCGATGGAACATCGTCAATCCGGAGGCGACGATAACTCTGCCGAATACAGACCGATATTGAATGAAATTGTTTCGTCGCAACGCGTCATGGATAACAAAATTGATGTCGTCGTTACTGGTTTCGAAAAAATGCGCGCAAGTCCTCACGACCGGTTCGAAAGTCTCGTCCAAACTGACGGTGAAGGTGACGAGTGGGTGAGTATAAAGAATATTAAGAATATCATGTGCATTTTTCGACATATATGTTCATGGTGGACACGTTCCTCCGGCGAAAAAATGCCCGAAAATGCCGAAAATGAATACATTGTACGAGGAAGATCGTTGATTAATTATTGGCTTCCTCATAGAGGAAGCCCTCTGCATTCAGAGAGATAAAAACGATCACGTCAAGTGCCAATCCGTTTATAGCCGTGTATAGAGAACCTTGCAGGAACTGCGTATGACAATTTAATTGATGAACCCAGATGGTCTTCAAATCTATACCGTTCAACTAATTCTTACTAAATTCAATAACAAAAAGTCTTTGACTTCAGTCCACACCTGCGAAAAGTTCCAGCCTGATAACTTGAAACTGAAATGCAAACATAATTTTTTCCGAAAAATTTTAAAAACTCAAATCCTCGCCAAATGCGCTTTTTCCGATCAGTTCATATGACATTTGATTGACCGGATGTTGTTTGATGTTACTCCACTTCTATGAAAAATTTCAACCCGATACCTTGAAATTTGCAGGAAATTTGAAATTTGCTTTATTAAATTTGCATTTAATAAAGAGTGCATTTTTAAACCGATCCTCACCAGATTCGATCTCATCTATCGCTTGATGTTAATCTATGACTGCAAATATTTGTTGCCCCATAACTAGAAATTTTTGGAAGCTAGAGTGCGAATACACTTACACATTACGACCACATTATTTTGTGAATTGTCCTAAATATAAAGGGCCAACCGCTCTACTTGTGTGCCAAATTTTTTGGGACGTTTTTGAACATTCTGAACACGTTTTTAAGAAAATCTCGAAAGAAAAGGGTGCAAATTGGATTTGCACATTGCTTCCTCCTTTTGTTCATTACTGACTTTCTTATTCTTTTTTCTCGCTTCCAAAGCGTCATCTGCTATAAAGTATTCAACATTTTTTGGCTTTATCGTAGAGGAAGCTTTGTGAGTAGGAGGGAATAACGAGGAAGCCGAGGAAGCGAGAATAAAGCTCTTCAAACCATAGAAGTCGCTACTTTTCGTAAAGTAGACTACAAAATCGCGTTGAAAATTGATATCGTCAACCATTTAGGGCTATATCTGACGCCATTTTTCCTGTTAATCATGAATCCGCCATTCATTTGACTTCCAGTTCGATACTTGATATCAAAACTCACATCAGAAGTAGAATAATCATTTTTGGAAAAATTCCCATAATTAAAATTATCATAAATTTCGAACCTCTCGCCAGATTAACGCCAAATTCGAACTTAGTCTTTGTTTAGTGACAGTTCACTCACGTACCAAATTTCAGCCCGATATCTAGAAAATTGTCAGAGTTATCGCGGATCCAGACATTTTCGAAAAAATTGAAAACTGCATTAAAAAAAGTACTGTACATTTTTGGACGAAATTTGGCGGAGACAATGGGTGTGAAACCCTCCACGTGTGGTACACATTTCAGCTCAATGACTCAAGGCGTTCTCGAGTTACACGAGTTCAAATTTTTTCGCACACACACACACACACACACACACACACACACGAGGAAGTCATGTGCTAAATTTTAATTATCAACATTCAATTGTTTGTGAAATGACCAAGTTTAACTATCGCAAACACAGGTACAAGTCGGACAAGATCGCATCAGCAGAGACAAAGCGTTCTGTATATTTGCCGCAAAGGATGACGAGATGCGATTGAAGTCGGCTATGGCGGCCCTATGGACCCGGGAGGAAAGAGCGCATATGTACCTTGAACAAAAACGCATCAAAAATCGAAATGATACTCGATGTCGAGTCGTGACAGAGGATGAGTACAGGAAGCTGGAAAGTGAGCATACATATAAAAGCGCATCATTGGAAAAAAATTCTTCCATTAAAATAAACTGTACGAAATTTGTAATCCTGCTTTATGATTGGTCAACAGGACTCGTCAACTATTTCGCAGATAAAAGTAATACGTCGCAGGAGCCACGTCGCATTTTCACGATCGACAGTGCATACAGAAAGAAGATGTCGAGGCATTTTATTATCACGCGAGAATCGGTACATCCTGATAAAATGGAGAAAACGCGAAGACGCCAAGCTGATGGAAGGAAACGACGCAAGGAAAACGTGACGGTGCAAAATGATGACGATGGACCGCCGAAACAACGAGGAAAGCAACAGTTGACCAAAGAAAGTACGGAAGAGAAAATCGAAAGAATACTCCAAACGATTGAGGTGATGCAGTACGCAGATGACGGAATTTCGGGGATTGCAAAGAAGGACAAAATGTCTGTTTCCAAATTAGGCAAGGACTTGAAAATTGGTGTCGAACTTCTACGCGATATATTGACAGCAGATGCTTGTATATTCGCTCAAGGTAAATTGCCAATTAAATCGCTTCATAACATTGTTTTAGAAATCACTAAACGGCAAAATTCATTTTTGAAATCTGTGTAATTTGGATAGGAGGAAGGTACCGATACCCGGTCGAATTCATCTACGAAAGTACGCAACTTCAAAAAGCGCTCAAGTACTGCGATGCAATGGAGTACACGTCTGGAAGCACGACGAGAAAAGTGATGGAGGAGATATTTTACGATGCTGGCATAAACGACGACATGGGTGCATTCTTGGTCAACAAGTACACGGAGGAGGTGCCAGATGCGAATCCGAAGAACAATGAGGAACGAAAATTCAGGTAGGGATCAATATCAAGAATGTGAAATTGATATCGGTGAGATTGTGCGACTTGACACATGGTAATTGTACTGTTTGAATACGGTGCAGATTCAACAAACGATCCATCAGCGTGACGGTGATGGCGACAATCGTCCACGAGGCATACCGCGAACTCGAAAGTGCCAACGAGAAGAACGTCGAGGGAACATTCGAATTAGAAGCATTAATGGAGACGACGAGGGAGCGCCTACTCTGTGGTAGGCAATGTAACTATACAAGGGATAATGGAAGGAGATAATTATAAGAAAACTAATTTTATGATAATCACTATTATTTCGAAGACGAAGCGGACGAAGGTCTATTCAAGAATGAGCTGGGCGGTCAAGAATTCATCAGGAAAAATCGAAAAGGGGAAACTATTTTCATCATTTCAAAACCTCTCACGCCGTCGACGGACTGGAGGAAGATCGTTCGTCGGAATGCGATCAGGGTTTTCGAGAGTCACTGAATCTTGCAGAGCGATACTGAGATATATATATGTACAAAATATATATGTAAAAATAAA
>JABFVB010125668.1:0-10285 GCA_018812205.1 Adelognathus sp. PSUC_FEM 10030001 | reverse complement strand
CAAATTCTATTAATATTGGGGCTTAAGATTTATTTTCATCTGGTTTTCATCAACTCAAACACAAAAGAAGAAGATTAGCTCACTAATGAAAGACAGTTTCACTAACACACAGATAAAAAGAATCACATTTTCACGTGTCATCTCGTAGCAAACAACGCGGAAAGAGAAAAACATTGCAAACAGTCACAGTCTTCGGCCGCGTTTGTATTGATATATCACATAAACACTACGAGAATAATCCTGCTTCTTGTAATTCGATGAGTATGCGCATAAATATGTTCTGAGCAACCAATGTTACAACAACAAGTGGGTATATCAATTTTCAGTAGTCCGCGCCAGATAAGCCGACGTCGATATATGAATCGCGAAATACGCGAGCTCTGGTTACGTCGACCACACGAAAACATCGTCCGCTCGTCTGCTCGCAGCGAACGCCGCGTGTGGGCGGTGGTTACAATCGACGGTGGTTACAATCGACGGTGGTTACAAATCTGAAAATACACATTTATCGTGACTTCGGATTTCTCGTAATGTACGATGCTGATATTTCAGCAACTACGTGTGATAATATTGCAGCTGGGCGCATAGGAACTGGGAAAAACAGCACCTTAAGCCTGCTTCTAAAATCCGATTTAACGGTTCGTTTTCAAGCAATATCCGAAATAACTTCGAAAAAAATGATCAGCTGTTCGGTATTCGCGTATTTATACACGGTAGCGTTGCGCCAAAAAAAATGTCTTTCAAGAACTTGGCGTCGAGACGCTACCGCGCCTCTTGATATTGTCATTTCATAATGATAACAATACGTTCATCACTTTCAACGCAATGGGGCGACGCTTTTCCAAGCATACGGTCTCTGTAGTGAACGGATTTCTATAGTTATGAAAAGATCATATTCCTTGTTAGCATATCATGCACACTACTTTATTCTTTTCGCCTTCACTTATAAGTGATCTATACTCTCAAAAGTGAATTCTCATACGATTGGTTGCTATAGATGCTATGGACATGTGCAAAAAGTATAAACGCGAGTTTGCTTCCCAATTTACCTCGCAATTATGTTTCTAGAAATCCTAGATAGGGAGAAAAGCAAAGACATTTACGAACGCCTCCGCATATCTTACTATTTATTTTTATTCGTGGTTTTCATACATTCACGTATATTGACTCAGAATGAATATAGTGTGTTACCAATCTAATTCATCAACTACCACTGTTATTTGCATGGACCATATATCATAGCCCAATCATGAGCGTCTTCAGTCATAAAATTGTTCCTTTAACCTTTTACCTATGGAGCATCCATAACTGAACGAATTTGTACTATCAGTTTTTACGCAATATTTGTATCTTATCAGTATGCGCGGTTGTAACATCTTGCCTTGTATAATTTTTCTGCAAGATAGTACAAGTTTGCTGCTTCCAATCAACAAAGATGCGGGAACCTTCAACCAGCACTTCCAAAGGAAAATCTGCTTCTGCCCGACGCAGATCAAAGAAAAGAAATTACGAGTCGTATCTCCTTAGTAATCCAAGCGACCCATTTTTCGCTCGACTACATTTAGATTCATCCGACGATGATGAGGTAAACTAAGTCCCCCGCATTCAAACTTGCATTCTATTACGGAATCATTTTTCAAGTTGGACATAATACATTTTTTTGGCTTCAAAGTCCTGGGTGGAAGAGGATGATTCCTCGACAGTTTTAACTTACAAGATTGTATTTTTCCATTTTCAAATGATACATAATTCCACTACTTAAAGTCGTTTCAATGCTATATTATCTCTTTGCTAACATTTCAAATCGATATGTCCATAACCTCCAATTCCGTGGTTTGTACAGCGTGATCAACCACCAGCGCCGATAAAACAACAGCGTACGAATCGTTTACAACCAGTCAAACTCCCAGAAACTTCTTATGGAAGTTCTAGTTTCCAATCATTAGACGATGCAGGGGCCGGGTCAGCGGACACCGTTTTTCCTTGGGGCTTACGCCAAGAGGAATCGGGAGGCGAGGCAGTTCGAGGGGATACATTTCATCGTAGAAAAGAGGAAGAAGAAGAAATTAGGGAGGCAAGCGAATCAGTCAGTGACGGTTCATGCGATGTAGACATCGAAGGACAAAACGAATCGACCTGCTATAGTACAAACGACGAACACAATAAGAATACAAGCGTGACTAACGAAGTTCAAAAACAAGGAGGCAGTAGCTTCGAAAGAACTTCTGAAAGTGGAGAACTAAGCGAAAGCGAAAGCGACGAAGGAAGAGGATATACAGTCGATCGGAGCGTAATCGAGAGTGAAGAAGAAAGCACAAATGAGAGCGAAGAAGACAGCCCGAATGGGAACGAGAACGGAAACGCAAATGACAGCGTTGAAAGAAGAGCGAACGAAAGCGAGGAAGGAAGCGCAAATGGAAACGAAACGGGAAGCAATGTTGAAAACGCAAATGGAAGCGGAGAAGGGAGCGCAGAAGAGAGCGCAAATGAAACCGAAACAGGAAGCGAAATTGAAAGCGCAAAGGGAAGCGTACAAAGAGCAAACGGCAGCGGAGAAAGAAGCTTAGAATGGAGCTCTAATGGAAGCGAAGGAGAAAGCGCAAATGACAGTGACGCAGAGCAAGGCAATGAAGGTGAAGGAGAAAGCGCAAATGAAAGTGAAGACAGTAGCAGTGGAACTTCAAACTTTGGAGACCACAAATTCCTGAACAGTAACCTAGGCAATTTGCTGACGCCATTAAGATTCAAGCGAAACGTCACAGCGAAAGACAATCTATTGGCAACGATTGCTATTTCCATCCGATATAATGCTACTTATGAAATGACGATGTCCATGCTAAAATGGATCGATACAAGCTCGGATGATAGTAATCTGCCAAAATCCAAGAAAGGATTATGGTCGACACTAGGAAGAAACGACAGGGAAACCAAACGCCACCTGTACTGTTCGGTCTGCATGGATTACTTAGGTCGGGGAAAAACAATTGAATATACTTGCAGTTGTGGAGCATGTAATCATGAAAATAAAACCAATCCCAAAATGACATACTTTCTCGAAGTCAGCTTGCGGCAACAGCTCATGGAATTGCCATCAATCCCGGGGATTGCTGACGATTTGAATTACAGAACTGAACGAAAAAAGAAAAATCCGCAAGGCATTGAGGATATTTACGACTCAGCAGAATACGTCAAACTATGCGAACCTGGTGGAGTTCTGGAAAATCCCTACAATTTCACTTACAAATTTTACACCGACGGAGCTCGTATTTCGGAATCCTCGAATGCTTCGGCGTGGTCAATATTCGTCGAAATAAATGAGCTTCCTCCACATGCTCGTAAAAAGCACATCATGTTGGCCGGTGTATTCGTCGACTGTAAGCATCCCATAGCGAATACGTTTGCGTTGCCATTCGTCAAGCAAGCCAACAAGCTATATGAAAAAGGCATACGATGGAAACCGGATGGCAAGACGGAAGTTACCAGCAAGTTCATACCCGTCATTTTCTGTGCTGATTCTGGTGCACGATGGGATTTTCTGAGTATGACTCAATTTAATGGCGCATTTGGGTGCACGTTTTGTTACGCACCGGGAGTTGTACTGCCCGGTCCTTCGAATCAGTCAAAATATCCTTTCGACGATAACTCTGCGCTTCGAACGGATGAGGAAATCAGACTTCAGGGAGTAGGAGCACTTGCCACAGAGGGACAAAAACGAGAATTCGGATTGCAAGGAACCTCGGCATTAGCTAAGCTCCACGGATTCAACATCGCTTCAGGGGTAATAGTGGACAGCATGCATAATGTCTACCTGGGTGTCTACAAACAGCATTTCCATTTACTCCTTACAACTGCTGGAGCGCCGTATTATATTGGCAGCCCTCAACAGATCACCATGATTGATGCGCGGTTGCAAAACGTCAAAATGCCAAGTTGCATTTCAAGAAAACCTAGGAGTCTGAAGCATTTCAAGCAGTTCAAAGCTAGCGAGTGGCGTAATTGGGGGTATTACGGCCTGCAGTGTTTGGAAGGCGTCTTGCCGCTCAAGTATCTCAAGCACTTGGCTTTACTGTTCGAAGCTGCATACATTTTGAATAAGAACTCAGTGACAGCGGACGAAATCGATTACGCTGAAGAATTACTTACCGAATATCGGCGCCTTTTTCAAAGATACTTCGGTCTGGCACAAATGACTTATAACATTCACTTACTGAAACATCTGTGCAGCACGGTACGTAATTGGGGCCCTTTCTGGGTGCATTCGGCTTTCACATTCGAGTCTATGAACAAAAAAATTATTGACTCTGTAACAAGTAGCAATGGACCCGCATGGCAGATTTATACTCGATTCATGTTGCGGAAGTTCGTCTTCAACTCAGTACAGGATCCAACAGTGAGTGCTGAAACTGTTGAGTTTATTTCGGAATTGCTGCACATACCAAGGATATGCGGTGATGCTGCCGCTGACACGGGACTCAGGACTAGATTCAAATCTCTTGGAGTGTCAGTAAGGAGGCCGCCGTATGACTGGGAAATTCAGGCACTCGGAGAAGCGGGCTACGAATGTACTGACTTGAGAGCTTTCGAGAAAGCTCAGATAGACGGCATTGAATACCGATGCGTCGATTTTAAGCCCAACACGAAATTTCAAAACACAGTCGTATTCTGTGACGAGGTCGGTTTTGGAGAGATCTTGGGTATCGTCGTATTTCACTCAGGGAATCAGAGTACGCAAGGCATATTCCTCCGATGTTTAATGGACAAAGGATACGCGTTTGGAACGAAATTCATTAAAAATGTATCGATGACAGAACGAGTAATTTTTCTTACTACACCGTACGTGACACTGCCAGCATTCGTGGTCAACACGTCAAAAGGCCTCCGAGCGATTCACCTGCCAAATGTTTGGGAGTCGGATTGATCCAACATTGCGAGGTAAATCGTATGATTTTCCGTAGAGTCGCAGCTGTTACGTGAAGATCATCACCACGTATAACATTGCAATTGCTGACGATTTTTCAGATGCTCCTAAGCAAGCTCGGATTTGGGAGTAGATGAAACATCCACCACTGATGCATCCTCTGACAGGGCCCCTGACATTCGCACAAGCGACAACAATAGTTGTCGATAATCAAATTGTATATACACGGTATGGAACAGTTTCCGTAAAATTGATACTTATAATTTATAAAAAAATCTCTACACCTCATACTTGATGACATTATTACTATTCCATTTACGATTACGTTACTATTACGGTAGATCATTATTGAATGAGTACCTGCACTGGTTGCGAGTGTAAACTAATTCTGCTGATAAACTATGAATACTAATCTATCAACTACGCATGCATTCTTTAGGAAAAACCCTTGCAGACACTAAACCATTGAAAAAACTTGCTTGTCTCGTCGTCCGGCTCTATCGAAATTCAAAGTGTGTGCTCATGCAGTCTTTAATCGTGGTTTCACTGCAAATAACATGCAATATTTGAACGTGCACACGGCTGCAAATGAAGCAGCTCATCGAAAACATGAAGAAATGACACGATGATAAATTGAGGCCGATTGATAAAATGTTCGTACGGATGACAAGAAAATAACGGCCTGCAATAATATAATTGGCATATGCGCACATATTTCGGGTGCCAAAACTTGCTGATTGACTTCAATTTTTGTTCCATGCTCGAGTTAGCACAAATTTTTATCGTGTTGGCGATCATAAGTTACTACAAAGAAATCCGAATAATTATATATATGTTTATAAGATAAGAATAAAACTCTAGCATACATATTATAGCATACACCGTTTGACATTATTTATCGCGATCGGAATTCTCATACACGATATAGGTTCTCTGAACACCTCCTAGACCACCTCACTACCACTCCAAAAAATTAAGCTATGAATTCCTCCTACATGCAGTGTTTCACATCATCACGATACGGTTCTCTTACGACGTGCAGTTGTACTGCAAGCATGTTGGTGTCATAAGTGACCTTATTTTCACCCAATGTATCGATTGATAGTGGGTAATGGGATTTCAATCAATCTTGGGTTGTGGAAATATATATTTAAAACGTTCACATCGACAGTTCGTCTGTGGATACGATTTTTGTTTATGGAAATATTAAAAATGTTATTTATCTGTCTTGTTTAGACGCCAAAATATGGCAGATGAAGAGTTCTGTCTTGTGACAATCCACGACAAAAACGCAGAGAGGCGTTCAATATTCAAGATATCAGAACTCCGCGCCGCAGACAAGAAGGGGAATTACACCATACCGGTGACGAAGAAAATTCTGAAACGCACACGCAACGGTGTAGAACGCACCTTGCGCATTATTGATAATGATGTAGGACGCGCAGTGACTGTCGAACGTACAGCAGGTGTGTATCGTGGATACATTCTTATTGAGTACTCCAACGCTAAGTGTGCACGCAATACGCCTCGCCTTCGCTCACACAATTGCATTATGAGGTATATTCCCAATCTTGATTCATGCAAATATGGCAGATGTGGTGACATTGTCGTTACTGCCGATGATTAACGTAGTGTAATGGGAGCTTCGCTTTTTGCCATCATGAGGAAAGTTTTTTGTAGGGAACACTGAAATATTTCGGAGCAAGGATAGTACATGATCAAAAACAAAAGAGTTCTCACTTGGAAATCAATTAACTTCACTCCTAGTGAGCATATACACGGCTTAAGATTGGAGAGCAACTATAATGTAGGAGGAAAAAATACTCCGTCAATTGATATCAATGTTGTTGAGACTGTTCACGAGATATTTATACTGAACGTCATGTTTTCCGGCTTCATTTTGTGTTCATAAGTACCGAAGTGCGATTGGGTTCGAATTCCTTTTCTCACCGCGCTAGAACAAAACTCACAATGACGTATTGAAATACTGCTCAACTATTCCCTACCACACTTTTCAACTCTTCACTTAATATTTGTTGATAACGGTAAAGAAAATTCAATTGTTCATATTTCGCTCCGTAGCTACATTCGAGGAACTGCTGGCATCATTGCACTCGAAAAAAAGGTCTCGAGTTCAGAAACGCTACAGCAATTCTCCGATAATCAGGAAAATCGATATCGCAGAACGTGTACAGTCGGCGGAAAAAAAAGATTCAAAGGTGGAAAGGGTAAGAAGAAGCGATGAAAAATGGATTTCAGAGATTGATACGATTTGAACAATTACGTTTTTTTCTAGAAAAAAATACTGGGCGCCGCGAAAGCAGTGAAATTACGGGCTTTCAAATTAGTCAATGATTATGTAAGTATCACGAGGAATTAGTGGTTTATAATATTGACTGAATAGTTACTTGATATCAGCTTAATCCATTTCTATCTCTATTGTGTACACATTTACACTACATCTTTATCAGTCAACAAACGACTATGATATTCACTACTTCGTTTCAGAAGCCAAAGAGGATCGACAACATGTTACCAATAGCCCAAGGTCGACGTCGCCAACACGAAGGCGATGGTACAAACTTAGAGTCTCGTGAAGTAGCTGCATTAGATTATGCGAGTTTCGGCGACAAGAATATAAAAGGCGACCAAGGTTTGATGACGGTATGTAGAAATTATATTTCATGGTTGCATCCGTTTATCCACTAACATATGTTGCCATTTACATATATTATTCTCATATCTTATGTGTATTTGTAGAATCTGAAACCTTTTCTTTCCCCCTTCGCGATGGACTTACATGTGCTTTACATGGATGCGTTCCGGTATTTTTTCCAGGCGGCTGAGCAGGCTCATCACATAGGACAGGTGTCTCGCAAAGAAAACCGCACTCGAGAAACTGCTGGTTCGAACCAGAAGTCACGTAACGTCGCTACATTTGACGACGCGAAATCCAGCAAGGGTGATACAATCGGTCGAAATGAGTCGATCTCGGTAAGAACAAAAGATATATTCTTTGTACAAGTTTAACCATTTTTGTATTCGTGTATATTTACACAATTTCTTTACCCGTTGGCAACTGACTATAATGTGTTTTACAAATCTGCGTTCGTGTTATGTTTGAAGGTACCCAAGCAGAACGGAGAAATTCCACCGCCGCCTCGCAAAAAAAAACGCCGTCGAGAAAGTGTTGCTTTTAACACGGAATCTCATGAATTCGACGACGCGAAATCCGGCAAGAATGATGCAAGGGTGGTAAACGATTCGATTTCGGTAAGAACCAAAGATATGTTGTTCTTACAAGTCAAACCACTTTTGTAGTCGTGTATATTAACACCATTTCTTTACCCGTTCGCAACCAACTACATGTGTTCTACAAAACTGCATTCGTGTAATTTTTGCAGGTACCTAAGCAGGTCGATGAAGTCTCCGGCGAGAAAGGTACAATTGGTGAAACAGAGTCGGTCTCGGTAAGAACAAAAGATCTATTGTTCGAACAAGTTGAACCACTTTAGTAGTAGTGTATATTCACAACAATTCCTCTAGCCGTTCGCTACCAAATATCATGTTTTACAAAGATTCGTTTGTCCAATTTTTTCAGGGGGTCAAGCAAGCCGATCAAAGTACACCGCTGTCTAAAAAAAAAAAACGCGATCGAGAAAGCCTCGGTACCAACACGAAATCGCTTCAAGTTGCTACATTTGCCGACAGGAAATCCGGCGACAAAGGTACATTGGGTGGACACGAATCTATCTCGGTAAGAACCAAAGATATGTTGTTTGAGCAAGTTGAACCACTTTTCTTTCACCTTATAAAATGAAATTTTATACAATACTCGGCAGAAAAACTTTTTCTTAGCTGGAGTGATTGCAAAATTCGCCTTCGGCTCGGGCTGCAAACTGACACTCGTGAGAAAAAGTTCTTTCGCACTCGTATCGTAATGTACTATTGTAGTCGTCTATATTCACACGATTTGTTTACCCGTTCGTAACCGATTATCAAGTGTCTCACAAATATGCGTACGTGTCATTTTTGCAGGTACCCAAGCAGGCCGATGGAATTTCACCGGTGCCTGACAAAGAAAATCGCGGTCGAGGAAGTGTTGGTTTGATCACAAAATCATGTGAAGTTGCTACATTCGTCCACGTGAAATCCGCCGCGAAAGATACAGTTGGTGGAACACAGTCGATCTCGGTAAGAACGAAAGAGATATTGTTCGAGCAAGTTTAACCACTTCAGTAGGAGTGTATATTCACAACAATCCCTCTACTCGTTCGCAACCATCTATCACGTCTTACAAAGATGCGTTTGTATAATTTTTTCAGGAGGTCAAGCAAGCCGATCAAAGTTCATCGGTGTCTGGAAAGAAAAAACGCGATCGAGAAAGCCTCGGTACTAACACAAAATCCCAAGTTGCTACATTCGGTGACAGGAAATCTGGCGACAATGGTACATTCGGTGAATACATGTCGATCTCGGTAAGAAGAAAATATAATTTTTTCGTACAAGTTTAACCCCTTTTGTATCGTTCATGGGGTCTTCGATACCAATTCAACCAGCCTCAAATCCTTACCATCTTGGATGGAGTCGATAATTTTTTTTTCCATATTCACCCGAGTAATCAGTACATCTCTGATGTTCTTCTATAACAAATCAAAGAATGAGTTCGAATCTGGCACAAATCCGACATGTGGATCAAAAATTGTGCCGTATTTTTTCGAAAAACACGGCTCACGCTCCAACTTCACAATTTCGAAGATATCGGGGTGAAATTCAGTACATCAGTGGACTGTTGACGAATAAGGGTAGAGAACACATTTCGTGTGAATCTGTTGAAGGGTTCCAATTTTATGATATTTTGAATTTTTTTGAAAATGGCCTCTCGCGCTGTATCTTTTCCAATCTTCGAGATATCAGCCAAAATTCGGATAACGATCTTAGCCCGACATCTTGAGAATTGCGGACGCCATCGTATTAATAAGAAAAATGTGCACACACACGCACACGTCCAAACCACTTTTCTGGGCGTTTTTGACCAATGATGGATGTTGTATACAACGTTTCTCACTCCACGTGATGTACCGCTTTGCTAATCTATGTAGCCCGTTGTTAACTTTTTTTTCAATTACCGTGGCGATCCTGGGGACTCGCCATACCGTTTCATTAACGTTATTCATCCGCTTTTAAGCACATTTTAGAATATAATTCATAATTCTTTTTCTTACACTGCGGCTTCGACACGACCTAGAAGTGAATTTAATGCGCGATCTATACGGATTGTACTGCTCTATGGTCGGAGTCAGTTTCCATTAGACTTTTTGATGTTAGAGGCGCGAAAATTTCAAAGAACGAGAAGCAAAGTTTTCG
>JABFVB010125557.1:0-10291 GCA_018812205.1 Adelognathus sp. PSUC_FEM 10030001 | reverse complement strand
AGTTTTTTTTTTTATTGCTCACTTCACAACAAGATCGGTTTTCGAATTTAACACCTCGATATTGACACGGTAGAGGAGGCTGTGAGGCCTTTGGGCTCTCGAACGACCCAAGACTGAAAGCTCATCGGACGACCGAATGGCGAGACGTTGCGAGCTACCTCACTTCGTTTGTTTCATTGTTTTTTTCTTTTCTCTTTCTCTCGGTCAATCGTTCACGAAAATAGACGATCGACACGACGCGAGAGCTCCGAGAGAGTTTCAGCGGTGAGAGAAGGCAATCAACATCGGCTTTATCGACTGCTTCGTCTTGGAGAGACACATAATTGCTCTCTCATTGTTATAATCGTGATTCACTTAGTAATGAATGAATCAATAAATATATATTTTCCAACTCAACTACATAAAGAGGAATTTAATATGAAATGTATATTGGCGGAGAAAAAAGAATTCAAAAAGGCTGAAATAATGCGCATTTTATGGTAATAAGTAATAAACAATTCTGGCAACGCATAATAATGACAATGTAAGGGAAAGTGGACGAAACGACCCCCCTCTGAAACAAGCGCCTAGAATGGCCCGTTTTGCCCCACTCTCCCCTAGAAAAAGTTCGCAATCGACTTCATCGACTGCTTCAGTCGTAGAAAAAAAAAATTTTGATGTCATTGCTATAATCATAATTCATTTCGATTGCATGTGAGTCGGTTCCAGTAAGGAAAAAAAAAGAATGCAAACATGAATTTGTACATTGCGCTAAATTTTATTTACCGTCGCGATTTCTCATTCGAAAAAAAATAATCGATTAATTTCGCGGCTTTACAGCGTACACAACTGCTTAATGTAATGATTTCATTACTTCGGGCTGCGTGTACATGGCCATTGCTCGTCCACGAGTTATTTATAAATATTCTCGCATGGGTATCGGCCGCGGCGAAGGCTCATCTCGGGATCTCCTTCGCTCAGAGTTAAGCCAAATCTCGGCGTTATCGCCACGACGGAATTAATAAGTCGTCTAATATATATATATATATACGGAGATATCGTAAGCTCATCAGTGTATCACGGCTGCATCCTCACCTCCTCGGGTGCGTGCATTACGACGGATAAGAGTTGTGAAACCGCAGACGTTTATTAGCTAACCAAGGAACATGCACGCGGCGGCACGGTGTCGCGTGTGCACTTACTCGGCTTGCGACTTCGTGACATGTGGTTCGAATCTGCTTGACAATATTTTCTCATGCGTTCTCTCTGTGTTCTTGCGACGATCGGCCTGCTTCCATAAGTCCCCTGTGAAGCGTTACGTACCACTCGAAGTTGTATCAAAAGTTGATGGAGTCATCAAGACATTGAGCAGTCACTGTGTATATTATTCATAGAGGATGAGAACGAAATCGTGTGTGAAAAAAATAAATCAGTTTTTTCCAGTCTATTTCCTGAGCAATTCGTCAAATTGTCGCGATGCATGCCGAGACTTTGAACACTTTCGATTCAGAGTCATCACGGGACTTCAAATTCCGCGCAGTTTTGGATCTTGGAGTTTCAAACTCCGAGGATTCAATATCTCGTAGAGATTCATCTCTACGTAATACGTGACCTATTCATCTCTATATGTAATCCACCGTGAAGATTGACACTCCGTGATTTCGACCCTTCCATCATTCAAGTCGTTCCGAGATTTCAGGCAAACCGAGATTTCGAGGCCCCCGTGGTTTTAGACGTGCCAGGATTTTAAACCATCCGATTTTGTAAGCCCTTCATGATTCAAGACATTCCACATTTTTGGACAAACGGGATTTCAAGCCCCCCGTGATTCTAGACACGCCGGGATCCTAGTCTCTACAGGATATTGAATCCTCCGTGTTTCTAGACATGTCAATATTACAGACATTCCGAATTTTTACCCAACCGTGAAGCTAGATATTTAGGTATTCAAACCCCTCCGTGATTCCAGACATGCCAGGATTTTGAAACATCCGATATTATGAACCTTCCGTGATTGAAGACGTCCCGAGATTTTAGGCGAACCGAGATTTCAAGGCCCCCGTGATTCTAGACACGCCGTGATCCTAGCCTCCACAAGATATTGAAACCTCCCTGTTTCTAGACATATCAATATTACAGACAATGCAAAGTTTCTAACCTACCGTGAAGCTAGACATTTCGGGATTCAAATCCCTGCGTGATTTCAGGCATGCCAGGATTTCAAACCATCCGAGATTATAAACCCTCCGTTATTCAAGACGTTCTGACGTTTTAGGCTATCCGAGATTTCAAGGCATCCGTGGTTCTAGATATGCCAGCATTTTTAATCATATGATATTCTAAACCCTCCGTGATTCAAGTACGTTCCGAAATTTTTGGACAAGCGAGATTTCAAGCCCCCCGTGATTCTAGTCATGCCCGGATTATAGTCTCAACGGCATTTTGAATCCTCCGTGTTCCTAGACATATCAATATTACAGACAATGCGAATTTTAAACCAACCGTGAAGCTAGACCTTTCGGGTTTCAAAGCCCTCCGTGGTTCCAGACATGCCAGGATTTGAAACCATGCGAAATTATAAACCCTCCGTGACTCAAGACGTTCCGACCTTGCAGGAAGAACAAGATTCCAAGGCCCTCGTGATTCCAGTCATGCCGGGACTCTAGTCTGCACGGCATATCGAATCCTCAGTGTTCCTAGACATGCCAATAATATAAAACAATTCGGATTTTTTAACCTACCGTGAACATAGACACTTCGGGATTTCGACCCCTCCGTGGTTCTAGACATTTCGGGGTTTACAAACTTCCATATATCCAGAGTTCCGGCGATATCAGACCACCCCACGATCGAGTACACTAGCACACGACTTTCCAAAATACATCCAACATGTCCGTACAGTCGAAGCTACCCATTGCCACATTCTTTATACCGACATGCGAGCTGTTCTCACGCGGGTCTATGCGAATTCCGCCGTGGAAAAAAAACGGCGGCAACGCAGGCTTCATCGATAATCTCGATCGGCTCGTACGTTCTTCCCGTTTTTAGCGTGAATGTGCTGGTAAAGGATGTGTTCGAGGTTATGGCGTTGCGTCCGTTGGTCCTGGCTGAACTTCTCGAACAAGGCGAGCTCGGCCCACGCAAACTCGGCCTCGCGGCACGCTCGGCAACGAATTCGAGAAGTTAACGGGCTATTACCCGGGTCGTACGATGTCAAGCGTGTTGTGCGAGATTCTCTCGGTGTCTTTCTCTCCCTTGTCGAACCAAGTGTCCGACCCGCCACCACGAATGCACTTCTCGACGGGCGTACTTTACATCGACTTGTGTACCATACTTATTCGCGAGGAACATATATGCAGCAACGACGATATGACCTCGCGCGAGATCGCCAGCGTGAAAGCTGCTTCGGGATAATTTAATCGCCGAGCGGACGCGTATAATGTACCCACATAACGTTGAGATACCGAGCGTTGTCCTTACCTTTGACGTTGATAGAGAAAACATATCGGGATTACAAGACTCTTCGTGCCGTAGGTGGAGGACGCGAAACGTTCGGGATATAATAGTCGACGTAAAAATGGGTGATTAAGAGTTAACAGATATCCTGAGTGTAAACGGCACATGGACGAGGCCGAATGAAGCTGACAAGGCGCTCGGAATCGAGTTGCGAGGTATCTGGTCAGTTAATCGCTTAGCTTTCGGGTTTAGGCAAAATATCGTGAGGACCTTTTTTGTAGAGGATTTTCCGATCTAAAATTTTTGTCTTCTTGATCTAGACCGTTCGGAGCTCCCTTACAGTCTTGAATAACTCTTGAAGCATGGAAGTGAATGAGAGGACGTTTAGTTTGAAATCAAACACGATTTTCTCAAAATCGAGCCGGACAACGAAAAATATGTACGAAATCATTTTTATTAAGAATTTTGTGCGCTAGAGAAAAGGTTCTATTGTTTCAGGGCGTCGGTGAACATCTTATGGTGATAAATCACTCCTAAGCACCGGAAGGAATATTTAGGTCTCGAAAGAGGCTTGATTCCGAGGAAAACTGCGTATTTTCTCGTCATCGACCGGGTTCACGGAAATTGTTGTAGTAACCTTTTCTGTAGAAGATTCTGTGCACTACAATAAAGTACCAATCACTTCAGGCCGCTGAAGGACACCTCACACTATAATTCACGCCTCGACTAGGGAAGGAATCGATAGGTATGCGAAAATGCTTCATTCCGCGAAAAACTTCCGTTTCATGTGAAATTGGTGGGGGTCGTAAGAAAAATCGTATGTACCTTTATCGTAGAAAATGTTACGCGCCACAATGAAGGACTCATGCTTCGTGACCGTCAGAGGTCCCGGATCGTTAGAAAGGAGAGTTTTGTAAATCTTACTTGTAACTCGGAAAGTTATTTCAACCAAGGTGATAATTCATCAACTCCATTATTCCGACAGTTTCCATTCGAATTATCGCTTTGGCGATAGGTACAACACCCTACCTCGCAGAACCAGCGTAAGAGCGACCGTGACTTCAAAAATTAACGATAAACATGCAGCAATATTAAACAAAACGAAGTGGCGACTTCGTCGAGTCCCGTTAAGACGATACTTCAAAAGTTTCCTATCTGCGGCAAATAGCACCGTCGTCGAAGTATACATGCCTGACTCTCGGAAGTATTATAAGAAAAAAAAATTCGCGCGAACATACATCGGAGTGTTCCCACGTATTCCTCTCGATACCGGACGAGAACGATGCAGGTAAATCGATTGGGTGGGTGAACTCGAGAATTTTTCGCTCACGTTAGACGCGAAGGCGCGTCGAGTCCGGTGGGCTCCATTCCCCATCTATCATCGAGTTGATCGGTGCCAAGAGAGTACTCTAGCGAGGGAGAGATGATAGTTTGCAAATATACAAACCGGGCGGCGCGTCTACTGATCGGTGAACGAGTGACCGCGCACGATGTCAGACGGAATAAGTTGAAAGAAGATGGGAAAAGATCATTTTTTCGGCAATTTCCGACTGAAAACTAATAGTTCGACCAGCCAAGTGTTGCACATTCCTACAGTGTACTCAAATTTTGAGAGATAGCTTCAAATATGAACTGATTACATTCAGTTGTGAGAAACCAACTGATTACAGCCAGTTGTGAGAATCCAACCGATTACAGCCCGTTGTTCAAACCAGCTGATTACAGCCAGTTGTTCAAAACCAACTGATTACAGCCAGTTGTTCAAAACCAACTGATTGCAGCCAGTTGTTCAAAACCAACTGATTACGGCCAGTCGTTTAAAACCAACTGATTACACTCAATTGTTCAAAACCAACTGATTACATTCAGTTGTTAAAACTAATTGATTGCGTTCATTTGTAAAAGCCATGCGACTACATTCGTTGTAAAAAACCAACTGATGATAGCCAGTTGTTTAAAACCGACTGCTTACATTCAGTTGTGAAAAGCTAACTGATTGCAATCAGTTGTGAGAAGCTAACTCATTGCAATCAGTTGTGAAAAGCCAACTCATTGCAATCAGTTGTAAAAAGCCAACTGATTAAAATCAGTCGTGTAGAACCTATTGATTTTAGTTAGTTGCAAAACCAATTGATTGCTATAAATCGTGACAACTAACTAATTACGATTCTCAAAACCAACTCATTGCTGTTAATGGTAAAAATTGACTCATCATAATCAGTTATGGCAGCTGATCGATAAAAAGAAGTTATTACAGGCAGCTGAAAACATTTGGTTCATCAACCAACCAATGATAACTGGTTAAAAAAACCCAAAGAATAACGATAATACCGGAGGTCCTGGTGGATCCTTCGTGTCTAGAACAGATAACGGTGAAATTCAAGTTACTTGGAGTTTTCTCACGTCGAGTCTCTCGAGAGTTTCTCCGCTTTTGAAAGTTTTACCTGCTACAAGTGTGTTCCGATTAACAAAGTGACACGTGTCATAACTTTCGTCGCACGTCGACTGTTGGTCGCAGATCAACGCTGTTAATGCAACTAGCAATGAAATGTGGAGTTGATAATCTCCAACGGCTTGTCCGGACCAAGGCCGAGAAAACTGTCGCGAGCCACGCTAGCCGAGAGCCCGTATTCTCACTGTTATGAGTCAGTGAAAAGAACGAAACAGCTGTTGGTCGCAAAGAGTTACAATCTTAGCCCGCTACCAAGAGCCTCGAGGGGGACTGGCGCGGCTTCGAACACATATTATACCTAATCTAACGCCATATCCGAGAGTCTCTTGCCTTACATGGCGACTTCCTGGTGACCTCGAGTGCATTAGCTGTCCGGTAAGAGTCTCGCCGATCTCGGCACAATCACGCGCCGATAAAAGTGCTATGCAATTTTTATCCCATCAACGATTTTTTCTCCATCTCTTGTGCTCATCTGCTGGGGCAATACAAGCCCCGTCTTGACGCAATGATTTTTATCAGAGTATACGATGGTAATTCAGAATGAGAAATTCACGCTTCGGGACGAATAATCAGCTGGGAAAGACAATTGGGCTGACAATTGGTCACTAAATATGGACATGAAGAAACCAGTTTCTCATAATTGACTCCGGAAACCGTCTGAGCCGTGGAAACGTATCAATTATCTATTATCAGCCCAGACAAATTGGAAATCAGTTGGTAAAATCAATAAATTGGTTTCTAACTCTGGTCAACAAAAATAGCTCGATGATTAACCTCAGAAACGGATGATCAGTCGGTGAAACCAATAAATTGGTGACCGAGTCTGGACACTAGAAGAATTGTCAACGATTGGCTCCAGGAACCAGTCGTCATTTCGGAAAACCAGCGAACCCGGAGCAATTAAATCCACACACTGAAAACCAGCTGCTCGACGTATACTTCCAAAAACCAACAGTCAGCTGGGAAACATTAGCTGGTCTTTGGACGCCGAAAAAAAAAACTTGATGATTAACTCCAGAAATTGGCAAACAGTTGGAAGAATCAACCAATTGCTCATCGACTCTGGATTCCTAAAATCAGCTGCTGATGATCGACTCCAGGATATGACTCTCGAAACTAATAAATCAGTTGTGACAACGAATCTTCCCTTGACTCCGGGAATTGGAACACTACCCGATGATTACTCCTAGAAATCAACGTTCATCTGGTAAAACCAGATTAAACCACTTGACTCTGGGAATTGGAACACTACCCGATGATTACTCCTAGAAATCAACAATCATCTGGTAAAACTAGTCAAATGGTCATTCACTCGGAATACGAAAAAAACAACTGAACCAGGAATTGAGAATTAGTTTTGTCAACAAATCCATTGGCAATTGACTTGGGGCACTGAAAAAACACGAAATCTGGTAACACACTGCAGAAACCAACCATCAGTTGTTATAATCAACCAGTTGGTCATTGACCCTCTGCAGTGAGGAACCAACTGGACAATGATTGACTCCATAAATATGGATCCCCCATAAATTGTTACCAACAAATTGCTACCAACAAATACAAAAATTGTCCATCAACGTGGGAAAGAAATCATGCACTGCAATCGAAAAAAAAGAACCCCACAAGATACCAGCACGTACGCGCAATCACAGTGTCCCTATACCGAATCCTCCTAAATTCTCCCCAAAATCTTCAACGCCTGTCACATCCACTCCCTGGCGATCCTGTCATTCTTCTCAACCATTCGAGATTTCATTTCGATACGATCTTATTCCGCAATAGAAATGTTTTACGATCACACGCATGGCCCGTCAGTGAAAACGCTTCGGTGCCTCGTGCCCTTTATACCTGAAAAACTTATCTTCGCATTGGATGCTGTGAAATCTCTCGTTGCACGTCGACGAGCCCATCGGTGATCTTCTCGATGGCATTCATTTGTGCGGGTTCTAACGAGAGGCGCCTCGCACCAACGGATCCGAAAAAGGTTCCATTGACACGTCCGCGTTCGCTGTGTACTCTGGTTATAGTTATTCACCGGCCAACGCTGGTGACTACTCTATGGCAACGGATCGAGCGAGCAAGCGACTGTGCGGTACGTGACGAGACTCCAAAGGACTGACTTAAAAGGTGACGCCGGAGTTCGTATCGGTCCAGCATTCAACGACCAAGTAATACGAATCCCTCCCGGTACCTCGTTGTCAGAGATCGTGAAGACCAGTCGAATGAGAATTCCGGACAGTGCACCTGGACCCCTCGAAAGCCGGCTCCAGGTCCTCCTCCGGAGACGGCGACAACGGGGTGCGAAAGCGAAGAGGAAGAGGAGAAGGAATGAAAAAAAAACGAGGATAAGCCAAACTCCAAGCACGCATCTCGTTAAACCGGGCGCTGTGCAGGTTGTTCGAAACAAACGGTCTTGTCTCATATATATGCACGGGCAGGTGTGCATCGAAACGACGATGGAATCATTGGCCAAGCTTTAGAGCTCGCAAAGAGAGAGAGAGAGAGAAAGTGAGAGTGGCGATGAGCACGCGACTCCAGTTTCGCAGCTCACCGTGAGGTCCAAGCCTTCCACGAATTTATGATCCGTACAATGTTGGCATGATGGGCACGAGCCCATGAGTTCGTTTTCAGCAGAAGACACACATGGCCGTGGAGGGACGACGGAAGGAGAAGCTCGAATCTTGTTTGATCGGGTTTAATCGGTCGTCAACATGGCTGATGCAGAGTGGCGCGCTGTGAGGATATTCGGACGAAGATTGGATGGCTTTAAAAATTTACACGGACTCTAGTCCAAACGTAGATGAGTCTTTCTAGGGAGAAAAAATACTATTGAAAACTAGACAAGTCTCGACCAATTGAGTAAAATAATCGTTCGAGATGGACAAAAAACGACAATTCAATAGATATTTACAATGTGCCAATTGAGAGTACCAAATGATATATAAGGAATTATTTCGATAGATCACTCGATTACGATGGGTTGTGAAGACTCATTGATTTACAATTGTTTGTGATGACCAATTGATTCACAATTTGTTGTAATGCCCAATTGATTCAAAATTGGTTGTGGTGACGATTTATTCACAATTAACTGTGATAACCAATTGATTCACAATTGGTCGTGATTACCAATTGATTCACAATTAGTTGTAATGGACAATTAATCCACAATTAGTCGTGATGACCAATTGATCCACAATTAGTTGTGATTACCAATTGATCCACAATTAGTTGTCATTACCAATTGATACACAATTAGTTGTGATGTCCGATTGATTCGAAATCAGTTGTCTTTCCCTGCTAAATTACATTTGGTTGTGATATCCAATTGATTCAAAATCAGTAGTGTTGCCCTAATGAATTACTTTCGTTGCGATACCGAATCGATTCACAATTTGTTATGACGACTGATTAATTCACAATTGATCGTGACAACCCATTGATTTACAATTGTGTGGTATGCCCAAATTGCTTATAATTTTTTGTCAGGTGGAAGACATTTGAGTTATTCGTGTTTGGCTTCTGAAACGGAAAAAAAAATTATTTGGGACGACCAACTTGTCGCTCGTTGATCCTCATTCGAATGCACCGATAAGTGGTTTTCTAAACAATTGATTGTCCAACTGAATGAAAGTCAAAGCATTAAGATGATTCATCCAAATTGGATGAATAATACGGTTATTCTCATATATTTTGACGCGAGAGTGGAACATTGTGCTTGAGTGTTGCGCAATAAAGTCGCGGAATAAAAATATCGAGTGACCCGAAAAAATGTAATGCGTGTATTGCCAGTGTGAACGTCTACGTAGCAGATAAGGAAAAACAAGCCTGCCATTGTACGCTAGTTTTACGAGTTTGGTGATACACAAACGGGTACTTTAGATCGCTTCGATGTCGTGTGCGATCAATTCGACGAGAGCCGGGCTTGAAATCGTTGTACAGAGAGACCCATTGTTCGATGTCAAACGCGCTCGCTCGTTTTACGGTACTGAAATGTATATACATTGGTATTGGACTTGTCAGAAATTATCTGAACTTTTAAAAAGACCTTTCCCAGCTAGTTCACTTTTCACAGCTCGTATGGGTTCGATTGATAACAGTATGAGAAGAATCTGTAGAGTCTCTCGATAATAATAGATTTTTCTTTCTTTCCTTATTTCCGTATATATTCTTCTATGAAGAAAATGTAAAAATTTCCTACAATTTTAAACAAAATCTCACTGCTTTCTCACAGAGGAAGCTTTGGTTCCACAACGTTCTTTTCTGTAACAAAAAAAGTTGATTAACGTAAGTGTCCGACGGAATTCTTTTCTTCTTTCTTCTTTCCAGCTATTTGTTAATAATATTTTGGAATTATTATTATGCAAAATCAATCTTTTCAGCATCTTCGATGTGTTTTATTTT
>JABFVB010125446.1:0-10295 GCA_018812205.1 Adelognathus sp. PSUC_FEM 10030001 | reverse complement strand
ATTTAATACATTTTTGAAATATTGATAACTTTTTCAGTTACAGCACTTTCGAAATGCGCCGCGCCGTGACTCGTCTAAAGAGTCACCCGGCAGGTATAGAAAGACTCGACGACTCGTCCAGAGAGTCAGTTTTACTCGAAGGGTTGATAGTACTTTGTGCTACAAGACAGGAAGTGCGTGATTTCAGCCCAGTGTGAGTATTTCCGGCCGTACGACGCGAAGGTAGCAACGCCCAGACGGTGAAAATGCACTCCCTATCATGTAGCATAATATACTTCTCTCCCGATTTCGCTAAAATCAAGAAAAGTTCAAATTTCGGTCTGCGTTGCACCCACAAAATGTAGTTATTTCAGCGAACTCGGGAGGGAAGGGTTTTTCACTTTCATGTGGCATTGACAAAGTTTTAACAATTAACCATCACCTATTCCAATGAGAAGATCTACCGAACGGCCATCCTTGCGCAATATCGACAGAGGGTTGTTGACCGTTCCCTCCGGTATAACCATAGGGATTGTACACATTCAAATGGGGCGAAGCGTACGTGTAAGATCGCACATGTGCATTGGGATCGATGCTCCCGTCGTCGTTAGTCGTCGAAGCGGACGCGTGGGCCCAAGAACCACCACCGAACATATTTCTTTTTTTTTTTTTCAACGACGGGGCAAAGGGTGCAGTGAAACACGCGCGAATCAATCGGCCATCACCAAAACAGAGTTCAAACAGTGGGAATCATTATGGTCTGAAAGCTTGTGCAATTTACGGTTATAGCGTGATTTTTTTGCGACAAAAAATTCAAGAAAAAACAACGATCGGTGTTTTTCAATGTTGTTGCGTCAAGCGCCTCAACTTGTCTTCGACGATGTCTCGCAGGTGGCATAATATTTTTTGCGTCACTCGGTGCAGACAAAACGTGCAATTTTGTAATGCGCAATGGAAATGTCACAAGGAAGGTGCGAAAAGCTGTGCCAAGATGTACTCACGCTTCGTTCTGCTTTCGGAAACCTTCCTGAACCTTTTTGTTGTAAGCGTTCACTTGTGCCAACCACGAGTCGAAATTATCGTTTCCGTTGTTGCCGTAGTTATAGTTTGGCATACCGTTGGTCGAGCTCGTCGAGAAACTTCCACCATTGCCGGAACTCGACGATGAACTGGAACTGGAACTGTATGAGCCTGCGAAGGAATGAACGATCCATCAGAGCCAAATAACAAATCGGGCATTTGAAAAACAGTGACATTTCATTGTTGAATTCCATTTTTCCAGTGAGTTAATCAGTTCAAATATTGCGCAAAATTGTCATGCATTTTTGTGTCATGCGGATGCATTTTTCCTATCTGGTATCCTCATGCCTCCGAATTCATGCTGAATTTGATTTTCCTGTTTCCTTGGTTCCAGCGTGCAATAACTTGTGAAAATATTCTACACGGTATGATAATAATTCGGGAATGTATATACACATATGCTGATGCAACGCTGATCATTCAATGTAGAAACTAGAGCGATGTATTAGTGAACGACGACGCATGCACCATGTCCGATCACAGAGTACACAACACGTGATGAAGTGTTTTGTTTTTTTTTCTAATGAGTCGATTTTCTGGCGGCGGATTACAGTCCATTTTCTTGCCATTGCCCGAGTTGTTGAATCCGTACCTGCCCCACCGAACGCGGGGAATCCAGCGAGCTCGTTACCTCCCGATTGATATCCTCCTTCGGGTCGATTCATCGGTGCACCGAAGCCCGGAAATCCTCCGGAGCCCGAGTTCGCGAAGCTTCCTGCACCCGCGAAAGCTCCGACGCCCGCTGACGGAAAATTACCAGTCGTCGAATCAGTTTGAGGACGAGGATATTCCGGAGGCGGAGGAACTGAATCAAAATTGGGAGAAGGATTGGAGTCATAGTTGTCGGAAGGTCTGGGATTGTAGTTGTTATTTGAATTGGAAGCATAGTTGGGAGGAGAATTCGAAGTCACATGTGGATTCGTGGACGTGGAAGTGAAGGTACCACCGATACCGAATTGTCCGGGATTAGCGTTGGAATTTGGCAATGCAGGTTGAGAATTCGTGTTGGATTGTTGAGATGACGGTTGGGTATTGTAATTCGGAGTTTGAGGAGGTCCGAAGTTGAAATTTGGAAATGGGGGAAATCCGAAGTTGAAGTTTGGGAATGGGGGTGGTACGAAACCGAAGTTTGAGGCTTGTGGAGGTCCATTACCGTAATTCGGAGCTTGGGAAGATACGGTATTGTAATTCGAGCCTTGAGAAGGTTTGGAGTTGTAATTTGGGGCCGGAGGAGGATTACCACCGTAGTTCATCCCTTGAGAGGGTTTAGAGTTGTAAATCGGGGCCTGAGGAGGATTAGAATTGTAGTTTACGCCTTGAGAAGGTTTATTTAGAGGATTTATCTGCGTATCAGGCGAGTGTTCGGGTGTCTTCGAATTTTCTTTCTGCTGATCACTTTCACTGGGATTGCTATTGGGATTCGCGTTTGGTCTCGTGATGTAATTGGGCATCGTCATGGGACCGAAGCCTTTATTATTCCAGAAATTGGGGCTGAAACCTGGATCCATCTGACCAAAAGGTCCCCACGGCGACCCCCAGTTTGTTCCGAAATTACCTGCACTTGCGCCAGCATTAGCGCTAGCTACTGCACTTGCTCCGGCATATCCATTCCCTCCAGCCGAAGCGTGGCTGAAACTGTTAGCAGCACCGAATCCGAAGGGAGGCGGAAAGCCGAAACCTGCGTTGGGATTGAATCCAGGTGGCGGATTCGATGACGGTTTGTTACTTCCCGCTGGAAGAGCTGAACCTTCATTCGCTGCCCCATTAGGGCCGGCATTTGGCTCGGAATCTGCGTCGGGATCTTCACCGAATCGAGATGATAAATCTGGAGATACTGCCGAATCCGCAGGTTTTTCAGACTTGCTCGGTTTCGACTTGGGTGGACTATTTCCCGGATTCGAATCTGGCTTATCCATTTCTGTAGTTTCCGGAGAAGGCTTGCGTTTACGATTAGGTGAACTAGCCGGCGTTGCAGCTGGTTTCGTACTGGTTTGAGCCGGAGAAGGAGGATTTCTTTTTGGCTTTGAAGCTGATTGCGAAGTGGGGGCAGGTTTTCGGTCTGGACTTTGCTTCTCAGTGTCCGGAAAATCTGGCTGTGTATTGACATCTTCATCATCGTCAGCATGAGTCATGTCATCACTGGGTTCCGCGTCATCGGAGGTAGGAGGTGAGTCATCGGTTGGCTTATTCTTAGACGGTGAGCTAGGTGCCGGCCTCTTTTGTGCAGGACGATTTGGCCTGGTATTGGGCTTATTTGTACTGCGAGACGGAGAATTCGGTCGTCCACTCTGTTTATTTGGATTCGTGTCATCACTTGGCTCTTCGTCATCGGAGGTAAGAGTTGAGTCATCACTGGGATTATTTCGGGAGGGTGTGCTAGGAGGTGTAGGTCTATTCTGCGAGGGTCTTTTTGGCCGGGTATTTGGCTTATTTGTACTCTGAGGTGGAGGAGTTGTGCTTCTCATCTGTTCATCCGGAGTCGTGTCATCACTTTGCTCTTCATAATCCGCAGAGGGAGTCGAATCGTCATTCGGCTTTATTCGTGAAGGTGTGTTGGGTCTTGACTTATTTTGTGCGGGTCGTTTTGGCCTCGTATTCGGCTTACTTTTATTTTGATCCGGAGGACTCGGTCTTGCACTTTGTGTGCTTAGAGCCGTGTCATCACTCGGTTCTTCATCGTCTGCGGGGGGAATCGAGTCTTCATTGGGATTTTCAACATCAGAGGAAGGAGCCAAGTCATTGCTTGTCTTATCCGCGTTCGGTTTATTTTGCGGAGGTGTGCTCGGTCTTGGTTTACTCTGCGTGGGTCTATTTGGCCTGCCGTTCGGCTTATTTCCGTCATTCGGCTTGTTCTGAGAAGGAGAATTTTGAGCTTTAGGCTTATTTTGCGAGGAGCTATCGGCGTCTGGACTCGAATCATCATCCTGATCTTCTTTGTCTTGCTTATCATCTGTATCTTCTTCTCTTGGAGGTGGGTCCCGTTTTTGGCTGGCTGGTAATTTCGCGGGTGTTGGTCGATTCTTAGGAGGTCTTGGAGGCGGCGAACTAGGCTTGGGCTTCGCAGAAGGCGAGTTATCTGGCGAAAAATTTTCCTCGGGACCAACTATGGCTACGGGTATCGGTTCAGGCTCTGCCTCTTCATCAGGTTCTTTGTCATCTCCAGGCTTGGTCTCTTCTGGCTCTTTCTCATCTTCAGGCTCGGTCTCTTCTGGCTCTTTCTCATCTTCGGGATTCGTGTCGTCCTCGGGTTCGTTTTCTACTTCGGGCTCAGGCTCTTCCTCAGGTTCTTCCTCGTATTCGGAAGGAGGACTATCATTGTAATCCGAAGGCTCTTTCGGGTTGCCTTTATTCTGACTAGTGGACGGAGGAGTTGGCTTTGGATCATTATTCATACTCGGCGTTACATTAGGACCTCTGCGAGGGCGTTCGTTCGGACTTTCCTTCGAATTAGGATTAGGATCGGGAGTAAGTCCGTCGTTCGGGTTAGTCGGGGGTTTCGGTTTTTCTAGTTCTGTCGGAGTATCTGGATTATCAGGATCTGGCTGTTGTTCGTCTTTTCTTGGAGGTTCTGGTTTCGGATCAGCTAGAGGAGGAGAAGGAGTTCGTCTGCGATTGGCTTTGATTGGTCTCGGTGGCTTACGCTTGGAAGGTCTTTTTGGCGGATCAGTGGGTAGGAGTCTGATTTTAAGCGTCGATATTGTGTTAGAAATTGCACTAGGCGTTGTACTGTCGACAATAGAATTATCGAGAGCGTTACTGGGGAGTGCCTCGTTAGATTCTATCGGTGGTTGTTCTTTTTCTTTTAAATCGCGATCTACGTCGCGCTTCCATATCCTCGACGATGAGTCCAACGTCGCGTCGTTGTCGACTAGATGCTTCTCTGACAAAGGCCGTCCTATACCTTTTCGACAGAATTAACAGACATACGAACTTTCTCGTTAGACTTCGTGCGCTCATTTGAATCCTGTACATCTCTAATCGGGTAATTTCGCGCCAGCATATCTTCGCACTGGTAAGTGTTTTACAAGTTATGAGACAAATCATTTCTGGACCGTAAAAAAATTATTTTCTACAACTTACGGGTTAAAAACGTTTCTCTAAATAAAATAAGTATCGATTCCAATGCAAAAATGAACACAAATTTTTTGTCACCGTTTCTGAACCAAATTGTTCAGTTGGGATAAAATAAGCAACGACTACTGTCGCTCACCGTTGCTAGACTTGTTACAAAAGATCAGTGTGTTAGGTTTTACCCAGTTTATATACTGGTTAAGGCGTCAGCAAATTGTGGAAATGTATGGTTATTGGAGATAAACTAGTATCACCCGCGAGGTAATAGGTGCGCGTGCACGTATGTAATATGCATAATTTCTCTGCTTTTTATTGTGTTCAACTGCTCGGATTAGCGAGGCGTGCTCGTGTCACACTTGCATGCATTATCCATATAAACACGATATGCATTCGATAAAAGCTTCATGGCCAATCGCTGATAAGTTTCGGTCCGTAGAGTGATTATAATTGTTGCGGGTCAAAAATGCCGAAGATCAACCAACATCGCTGCGTCTTTATCGCTAACGCGAATTCTTGGACTCTTCGTACGTGACATTTGCCCAGTACGAGAGTCTATTATGTTTTCGCCTTGAATCGTCAACTGCGGAAATTCGTATCGAAGAAACTTCACGAACAAAGTTTACGGATATAAAGAAAATTTCACGACCATCTTTCCGATCAGTGTATTTCGTATTAGTATTACTATCGTATGTTACGTCGGATAATGCTGCTGCGATCGTGCGTCAATAAGGATAACGCGTAGGACGAGGAAGAAAAACAAGACAGTTAATGAAAGAAGAGAGGACCGTCAAGGTGAGCTCACAAATGAGGTCACGGTTCACGAACGTCTCGGTCACACTTTTTTTTCTCGTCATGTATGTTTTCCGCTGTCCTTTTCGTACAATGTGCCACGAGTGGGAAATATTCGTTTCGCTTTTGTCACGACCCAAAGGCGAGAATATAATGTTTACGAACGCCAAGTTTACCGACTCGCTAACACGAAGCCCAAGAATTTCGACAGTGGGCACGTATCGTCTTCACAATACAAACTCGCTGATGGCGGGACTGATCAAAGACGGGAACGAGAACCGGTAAATACTTTTTTTACTAGGAAAAATTTCGTTACTATGACAAAGTTCTGCGAATAATCAGCCAACGTTGATGTCAGTTCTTAATAAACCAGGCAAATTCGGAGAACTTAGTTTGTTCAGATAAATAAAGATTCTCTATCCCATTGTTGGAATGAAAATCTCAAATTAGAAAATATATTTAATGTACATTTTCTGATCAAATTATAATCGCATTGAAGTCTTTGCTAAGTTTGAATTCAACAATTATATTTTCCAGAAAAAAAAATGAAAAAATTTAAAATAAATTTTACCCTCGAGGATAAACCTTACGAACGATCGTTCGCCGGTCGAGCCCAAATACACATTTTTCAACCACGGTGAAGACCTGTTCGCGTTTGACGAGAGAGAAGGAAAATAATTATAAGAAGAAAAAAAAAATTCAAGTTCGAAACGAACACTCGACGAGGCGATGAATAATAAAAATAATAATACTATGAATAGCGATGAGGATCGCAGCAAGACCACCGAACGTACGATAATCGCGTTGTAGGATCGAACGTAGTTGTATAGTACGAGAGATCTATGAGGAAACTTACCAGCCGAAGCGTGAGCCATGATTACTCCGAAGAGGACGATAGCACAAATGGAGACCTTGGAAGTATCCATAACTCCGGTTTTTGTTATTACAATAATAACGAGATATGCGTTCGACAACTGTTTCTATTGATAATATACGTCAAAAAAGCAAGTGTTTTATTGTTGTCGTATTTTTTTTTTGTTTTTTCAATCCAATTTACAGTAGCACTTCCTGTACGCGATTAACGAAGCAAGTATACTGTGTTCTTATTAGCGGCGCAGTTCGCAAGTGAATGACTAAGTTCGCACGGTCCGCCTTCATCTTATATAGCATTCGGCTCGGTTCGGCTTGTTGCCTCCAGGTCTCTTCTTCCTTGAGCCGTGCGAATCCACGTTTCGCCGCCTTGACGACGCGCACGAACGGAAAGCTATAGCACTTCCCCGCGTAACTCCCCGAGATCAATCGATTTCGCTCGATTTGAGTTATATATTTTAGGCTACAGACTCGAGTAACCGGAACGATTATTATGTCGATTCGTGTGTGAATGATGCACGCTAGACGACATAATGCGTGTTACCTCAGCTCGCGAATATATTCTTGAGGACGCGATGAGTGCATTGCATATGTACCGCTCGAGAGGGCCTGAGTTACAATTTTTTTTTTCCAGTTTTCGTACTTTGCTAATTAAGTTTGTTACTGTTGTCTAATGAATAAAATTGTTCGACATTTTTGCAAAATACTTTTACCTCTCACAAAGGAATCGATAGCTTCGTTAAAAACAATTCTGCTCGGTGGTTTAACAGTTTGGTGATCAAGTTTAGTACTTTTTACTGATTAATTAAATTGTGCGACATTCTTGTAAAATGCTCTAGTCTTTGACGAATCGATCGATAACTTTGACGAAAACAATTGTACTCTGTGGTTCAACAGTTCTCTCCGTTTTGTATACTTCGAAAATGAGTTGTTAGAACTTACAAAGAAGGTTCTATGTTATAGTATGAAACTCCATTTATAGTTTATAGTTTTGTAAAAAGTTTAAACCCTTTTGTAAATGAATCGATAAATTTTACAAAAGACTTCGATATGTATGGTAGTTAATACATTTAGTTTTGGTTCCTCATAGTGGAAGCTTTGTTTTGGTTAACTTTTTTTTCATTATTTAATTTGGTCACGATCGGTTGTACCGTTGGAATGTTATGAGATTTTGATTTTTTCGAAGAATGTTACTTCACTTCCGAGACGGGTTTTGGTAGGGAAGTATCGAACTAGGAGCAAAAAGAGTGACTGATCCATGATTAACAGAAAATTACGTCAAATTAGGCCCTAAACCGATAGACGATGACGGATTTGTGACGCAATTTTGTGCTCTATTTTGCGAAAAGTAGCGATTTCTATGGTTCAAAGAGCCTTATCCTTGCTTCCTGATAGAATTTCGAAGAATCCATGATGTCTATTCTGTTCACAAAGCTTCGTCTATGAGGAAGCCCAAAATTTCAGAATGCGTAAAATGCGTTATAATAGAAGAAGCTTCGTGAATAATGATTAACGGAAGAAGGAAGCATTGTGTAAATTCAATTTGCATCTTTTTTTTATTTTGAGAATTCAATGATTTTTTTTCAACAACAGGATTGTCGCAACTCGGCCAAGCGCCTGAATTGCCGCAGAGTACCGAGCGTGCACTGCGTCAATGTATAAGGCAGCTAGAATTGTTGAAAACAGTCTGGCTCGATGTTCTGCCGGTCAACATTTATTGCCGCGCTGTCGGTTAGTTCTCAAATTTTATCTGAATTTAAAAGTCTTCGCCATTACCAAAATTGAAATTATTTTGAAATATTACTCAGGATGCATAACGAATTCCATGGTCGAGGATCTCGTCAACAAAGTCATCACCGTGGAGGATATACCAGCTGACGTAGCGACCGAACTGGTAACGCTCTTCGGCATGATCGTGAAGAGAACTCCTTCGATATTTCCGGTGAGAATTGTCAGAGTGGAATTTCGCAATGAATACGCAATTTGTGTAACTTGTTTTTACCAAATTTTTATTCATTCAAAAATATGTACCGCCCAATCATCATCTCAGCATCTTCTTCCTTCGTTACCCTGCAAAGAGAATCTGTGATCGATTATTGTCTTCTCACCACTCGCCCATTCCACACATTCCGATGAAGAAACTCGTCGAAGTATAGTGGCGGGACTTTTTGAAATTATTGCATTGCTAATGCTTCCGAATTTATCGATAGATTCACGATAATATGCAATTTCGAATTATTTACGACTTCTGTTCGCGAGGGTATCGTTTCATATGTTCATAAAATTCTTTCAATGTGTACAGAAATCTCCAAAAATGTGATTGAGCTCATTTTTGAAATAGTAATACGCTCAATATTGTCTCAAAATGCAAAAGACATCGCGAATGAAATAATATCAAAACGATTCGCTGCAAGTGCTTATCCATTGGGTGATCAAGGTATCCACGTTCAAAACGTGTTTCCTCTCGTTTTGCAGGAATCGACGAGTATTCATCGTCACGTGAGCAAATGGCCGAAGCTCACGGAGCTCATTAAAGTGCTCGAAGCTTCACTGACGGCCATCGAGGACAGATGGGCCGACGGCAAAGGACCTCTAGCGCACGAGTTCACCGCGAGCCAAGTCAAACAATTGATAAGAGCGCTCTTTCAAAATACCGAACGTCGCTCCAATCTTCTTGCACACATAAAATAAATGTTGGTTTATTATTTTTTTCCATACTTGCCGAAAAATATGTATGAATAAACATGATCTTTTCACTGTTTTTTCAATACGCTTTCTCATTCATCGCAAAATTGGCATACTTACGGCGATATTCGGTTCTAGTTGAGATGCGTCGATATTCGCGAATGTTGATTCATTATCGGGGGAAGAAAAAAACATTTTCACATTACGCGAAAAATGAATTTTAGCCATTCGTACAACCCGGGGAAATTAGCACCGATCGATAACGGAGCGAAAATTATTGTGTTCCTTTCGTCATTTTACGAGCTAAAGTTGCGTATACGTACACGTGGTAATTTTGAAGCTCATTAATGACGGAGCGAAGATTCACTTCATTTCCTTCCTTTTTCCCATTTCACGTAGAAGTTGAACGAACGGAAAAAAAAATCTAATTTGCCCATTCGAAGTACGCGCAGTAACTTCCGACGCGAAGGGAATATCATTTTGCGCAGTTTTTTTCCCGCAATCACGCAGAAATGAAGGCAGTACGAGCGAGTGGTCTGACCCTACGTGAGATTCTGAGAGAATTGCAAACACTTCTCGATGGGTTGAATATCTACCGAAAATCAAGCATATTGAAGTTGCTGAAAAGATTGATTTTGAGTTATAATAATTCCAAAATTTCATTAACGATTAGCTAAGAATGAAAAATTCCGCTGAAAACGTCGGTACCTCAACTTTTCCTATTGCTAAAATTTTATTCGTTTCTTTTGATAAATGAATATGAATTTTTTTTCATTGATGAAATTTCACGCATCTCAGATATGTTTTAGTCCAACAGCTAT
>JABFVB010125335.1:0-10310 GCA_018812205.1 Adelognathus sp. PSUC_FEM 10030001 | reverse complement strand
GCTATGAGAATAAAGTTGAGCTTTTTTTTTTTTTTTTTTTTTCGACAAACAAATTTGGCAACTATCGCACACGAGTAACGAGCACGTTCGACTTCGTCCCGAGGCTGATAGCTCAGCATCTCGCCATCAGGTTGTCAGTGGGGACGAAATTAAATTACAGTATGAAACACCGGCCGGAAAGTGCTTCGGGCCTCGGTGGTATTTTTCTACCAATTTTCTCGTTGCCGCCGTATTTTCGTTCCCTCCGCTGTATACTCCAACTGAGTCTATTAAGCGTCGACGCACGTAACTCGATTGACTCTCTCTTCGTTAAGGACGTTTGACTATCGGACGAAAATTCCACGTAGGTACTCAATTTTATATCGATATCCTGTGCATGAACGGTCAACACAAATGATCACGAACTCTGAGCTATTTTACCGTGCAGTTTTTTTTCCGAAAAATATATCATCACAACCGTTATGAATGCCACCCGGGTAGCGTGTCCGGCTTGAATCTCTTCTCTTATGAAGAATTTCAAGCATTCTGAAAATTTTTACGTCAAGTGATCCCTGATTATATGTTCCACACTGTTCAGTTATACTTAATTATAAATTCAACATCGCTCTTACTCGGTGAATGGCAAAGACGGCAAATTATGACATCTATAGTATATTCCTATGAGTTCAATAGTGCTTATCCTTGTGTTTTTATCTATATTTACCGTAGTTACTATATTATATCTATACCATCTATATGTGAGTGTGAAAGTATTTATTGCGCGCCTTACCCAAAAGCACCACTTTCGCTAAACTTCACCAAGTAATAAGGAATCAATAGTCGGAAGATGCAATATTTAATCGATTCGTGGAAATAAATGAGAAGGGGGAGAAGGAAAAGTGTGGAAGAACTTCGACTTGAATAATTTGGCGCTAGAAAGTAAAGTGTGCACAATATATATACATATTGGCACAATTTTGTCTCATCGTAGCTGTCGTAATATAGAGAAATTAATGGAAGTTCCCATTCTGGATGGATATCGGCAAGCTGTGTTCCGTTATTGGCTGTGTGGACCTCGGTAGGTGGCAGCACGAAGTAGAGCAGTAGTGAAATCGATTCATTTTTTACCGAGCTAGGAACTGGTAGGGTAGCTACCCTATCCAGGATAGTCTCCACAGGGCACTACCGTCGATGGAGCTCGGCGACAAGCCTCTCTCCATCAACCGAGGGTTGAATACCGACGTACCCACGTCGGAATAATTTCTTTCCCAGCTTCGATTACATTCCGACAGAACTATATGATCAATGTATTCGTGAATTACAGTCGATCACGATGGTTCTTACCATCGAATACCCGACCACTCTCTCGTACAGTACCGCGAGTTCATGCACCCCTTCTTCTTGTCCTGCATTGAATCTCGCATCACGCAAGACTCTCGGCACACGTCTCAACCGTTGTTACACGACCGCCTGACAACAGCGAGCCCCTCGAATTTTAAAATAGCTGCATAGATCTGTCTCCCGCGGTGAACTATTCGTCGGTTCTTCCACGCGTCCCGCGTGGATTCTTCGGGAGATGCGGGCTCTCTGTATTTGCGTGAAAATACGAGAAAAAAGTCGCGTTTGCAACGAATTTAAATGAACAAACATATGCCAGAGGACCGCCGGGAAGAAATAAACGAGTATGAGAGGAAGGGATAGAGACGAGGCTCTAATTATATTTGGCAATGAGCTTTGGCACGCGCATACAGACGGGCCGGCTGGCGAATGGGCAAGATCGCGAGCTTGACGCTTTTACTACTGAGCGAACCTTCGTCAAGCTCGGGGGCCAAGCTAGCCAGCGTGTATTTCTCGACGAAGCGTTTTCACGGCCAAGAAGTGGCTCGCCCGCGCATCGCCGCTCTTGCCACTCGTTTCATTCCTCTGTCACCACAATTTGTAGCTTTGTTATATCTGTATAGCTGGGAGTGCGCGAGCGGAAAGACTCGAAATTTTTTCAGTATCGTTGGTTCTTAGCGCTGAGCGAAGCACCGAACTCGGAGAAACAAAATCGCGCTCGTCGTTGTCAACTGAACGAAAAAAGTACGAGGGACATGTAACACTTTTCATTTCAATAGGCGCGGTAGCGTCTCGATGCTACACGATCCCGCACATACTTGATCTCCTCGTTCCAGAGAGACACTGAATCCAAGTCACAAATATAACTTTGTCATTACTTGGATAAGGAGACACAAGTAACGCAAGATGCGAAAAAATCAAGCGATCATCGGCGTGTCACTTTTCCCGTGGAGGGAAACATTCCCTCAGGGAATGCCAATATCATCCCAATTCCCTTATAGATCCACATTCATTCTGCCGGCGTGATCTCATGTATTCTTTATGTTGAAACATCTTGATGAATGGAAAAAAAAAATTCAAAATGTCGCCGAAAGCAGCAGGGGCTTAATAAAATTTCAGCGACTTGCGACATTTGTCGCGAAAAAGTGTTATCAGCTCTTGGAAAATTTGGGTGATTTGTTCATAAATCATCATTCAAGTTAAATTGTTAGGGATTGTTTTCACACAGAACTTACTCGACCATGGAACGCGATAGACGTCGAGTACTATGTCCTCACGGGTTCATATAACGGGTCAAAACTAGCGAAATATGAGTATGGGAAAGAAAATGTCTGTTGATAACGAATCCGACAACTGTCTTAGCTGAGAGTAATTTCTAAAAATCAAACGTATGAAGGTATACAAGGCATTTGGTGGAGATGGCCGCCACTTGATTTGTCACACCAACACCGTCATCGCGTGTTAACAGCGGCTTGCTGAATTAACATGGAAATTGTTGAGCTTGTTTGTGAAGCCCTGTATCGCGGAAATGATGGCGAATTCGTACTATTGACCAGTGATCCGGGCTCGAAATGGTTTTTTCCTGCCGAGTACGTTAGCGTGCGTTCAGGCCGGAATATAAACGGATGAGCAAAGGACGAAGGCGCGTATCCAGAGTCGAAGCAAGTCCTCCGACCCGTGATAGCGCGGTGATGTTCCCGGGGTCTCGTGCGAGCGCGGACCATGAAGAAAGACCCTCGACCCTCGAATTCGCGGGTTCTGAAAAGAACCGACGCTGGAGAGTCGATGAAGCACGGACGCGTGCATTCGCCCGACTGACGATAGTGGTGAACTTGTGCGGGTACCAAGACAAGCACGGACCATGGAGAAAGGCCCTCGAGTACCGTAGAGAGACGACGACGAATTGATCTGATTGGTGCGGTGGTTGAACGCTCGTGATTCTGACAACTCGACCAGCGCACCAATGAGATTCGGTTTTAGCGATTTATTATGTTTTATGAAATTTTTCACATCACATCGAGTTTTACTTTTCGTCGGGGAAGATTAAGTCCGCGAGCGGGAAAAAGTGCGTAGCGTACACCAAGGAAAGTACGCTGCGTATAACACGCGGAATATGAAGTAGTCCATATCCAGCTTTTTTGCGCTATTTTTGTAGCATCAAAGTTTCTCCAGCATCCTTCGTCGCGTTTCAGCATACGCTGTACACTCGCTGCGGCTCTTCAACTAAGGAAAAGACACCAAAGCATTACGACTCCCGGCTGACTCTTGTTTATGCACGCGAGTCTCGTTAATTCACGCTAGACCACGCCTCCGTACGTTATTCGCAAGCAAACTCGAACGTATCCGCCGGTTTGCTATCAACTATAATATTTGTCTCAATCGGCGTCATCGTCATTACCACCTGGAAGCTTCATGGGTGGTTCTCAATGATACGATATTTTTCAAAACTTCTCAACTATGAACATATCATCTACTTCCATAATTTCAGTTTTTTCCCGTCGGAATGAAATATAAATGAAAATCTCTATCGAAACGATGGAGCCTATCCACCCCCATGAATAATCAGTAGGGTGGATGGGGCAAAACGGGCACTAAACTCCTGGTGATTCTGTTGGGCAAAATGGGGTATCGTGCGGCAAGACGGGACAGCGGGGGAAAACGTGGCAAATACCTCTGGGGCTTCCGTCAGGCGAAACCGGACCAAACTACGAAATTTATTCCGTTATCCAACTACCCACAGAATTTTACGTCGCATTTTTCAGAGATAAGAAGGTTTCGGCCATCTCAAATTAAAAATATTTTTACAAAATATATACTCACGCTCAAACGCTCATAATTTTTTTTTACTTATGAAAAATGCGAGTTACAATTTGGTGGGTAGCTAGATAACCGAATGAAGATTCGAAAAAGAAATAATGAAAAAATTCAATTTTTCCTTCGATTTTAGGTGACTCAGCCCTCAACCTTCCGTGCTCAACCTTCCACAGCTGCGGATACGCGTGGGTATTGGTTTTGGTGCCAGGGCACATCGTTAGTGACTCGACGGTCTCGGTCCAACGTCACTGCTATTGCACAAGAGCCGTAATGGAAAACGCGATACTCATGATAGTACCGCAAAAACAGCATATTCCGACCGCTGTTAGGAGTTGTTAGGAAAGTCCATTTTTTTTCCAGTCCATCGGCGTATCACAACGATACTTGGTTCAACTTTACACATCAATGCTATAAGCGATCGAGCGATAAGTGTGCAACCGTTCGACCAATTGCTCAAGGCAGGCGTGGAAACCTCGCTGAAGCCGGGTGTCGATATTCTCGAGAAAAATGTGTCCCCAAACACGTCGCTGCAAGGATCGAATATTATATCATTGATTAATAATTGGTTCACAATAATTTATCATGTATCCCGAAAACAGTGAGAAATTTACATTATTGGCAATGTAATTGGTGGTTCACTGTGAGAAACCGGCACATAATATGCATCCGATTTACTTTATATCGCGAATCTTCATTACGCATTTACGGAGCCTCATCATTCGTATCTTCCCGTTGGGCACGTTGAGACGAAAAACGGAGCAGCCATGCGAGTCGAATTCAAGTAACGAATGCTCGACGCCACAAGTTCATATATAGACATATGTGGAGTCAAGCCATCAATATTATCTGCAAACGAAATATTTACTCGTTCCATTATGCTCATTGCAATATCCGTCCATGGAGTGGACAGTGCGACCCGAAAAAAACGTATGTAGCAAACACAGAAAATACGATACATCAGTGTTCCTGAGAGGGAGGCTCCAAAGTGGCTCTAACGACCTGACACGGCTCCGGTGGACTCGTTCGTCTTAATTAGCATCACGCCAACACTTCCCTATACTTTGGACCGTTGGCAAGTCTCATCTTCTGACGTTTCCGTCAACGTGGTGCGAAACGAGAAACAGACGGACACTTGCGTGGAAACTGGATAAAACTCTGTATAGCAATCATTCCTGTTCGAGGTCTGCACAAGGCACCAAAAATCCCTTGGAGGTCGGAATTTGTCGAGGTCTCGGGCGGCGATTTTCATCCAATTATCCAAATGTTGAGGTCCCGCAAAAAAGTCTCTGCATGTGATGCGAATCGCCTACGGTGCTGCAACAATAAATACATTTTCACAGCCACGTTTATACCGCATTAATCCTATGCTACTGATGAATATAGATGTTCGTAACGAGCCATTGAAAAAGGCGAAAAATGCACTATGAAGGGGGTACCGCGCCTCCTGCCGGTTCTCCCCACACTCGCGCCCATACATCCTTAGCGTACGACCCAAGGTCCCGATTCCGCGTAGCAACGGATAAACACTGAAGGAAAAGTGAAACACGGAAAAAATATGTCAAGTCCATTCCTCCGCGTCATATAGCGTGGTCTCGCAAGCCCTGTTCACGAAAGAGGTGGACTTTGAAAAATTCACCAACAGCCGTTGCAAACCTGCTGCTATCTCCTCACGAAAATGATCTAATCTAATCTCTTCGTGCAAAACCCGAGATTCGATCTAGCATCGAGTTTGCTCCGCGGCGATTAGACAAATTCGATGCACCGCCCCGACTCGATGAAAGTCACGTACGCGACGTTTTCCAACACTTGTCGCAAAATAGTGATTTTCCTTGCTCCCTCACACATGGCGAAGTCGTGTAGAGAGCAATAAATAAATGAGTTACAACATTGTTGGAGCAACACACCGCAAGCGGTGAATACGAAATTTTGCCAGGAAGATCAGCCAGGGTTGAATCATTTTTGGCAAGCATGACAATTCATCTTCGCTGAAGGTTAAACGTGAGAGAGAGAGAAAAAAATATAGAATGACGAAGAGAAAGAAGGTTCTGCCGAAAAACAAAAATATATCGACGCCCGGTCGTCGGTGGGTGTTGTGTTTGTATTATGTAATACTCCAATGCGAGGTGTCCCGCTGGCAAACACTATGGTTTTCACATAAATTTCGTCGACTCTCTTGTCACGCAAGAATAAATCGCTCAGGCGATTAATTGCCCAATATTATTGCCGCTAGCATGCACCGATATACAACTATATACAGTTGTGTCTGCGACAATGATATATATTTTCGTTATCTTATCGCAACGTTCGCGAAAAAAAAAAACAGAAAAAATGATACAAAAAATCCAAGTGGAAACCGAGTAATGTCGATCGTTGTAGCAGTAGTGCTCAATCGCTCGTCACCATTTCAGGCTTCTACCTTGTACAATCGATCGGTATGTATCGCTATATAATAGGTACGTATACCCATATTTTGTATGCGAATATGAGGGCACAGATGTGTACTGCCGAGGATTTGATTTGGAGAAACGGAATTTCCGATCAATCAGTCGTTAACCGAATTAATCGAAGCGTCTTCTCCCTCGTCACGACACTTGTATTGAGAGTATATGCTAGGTAAAAGAGAAGCTATCGGATACCGCGATAGGCCCGTTCATTCGACGCGCGCGGGCACGTACAGTCTATTTTTTTTTTCTCTCCGCGAAGGTTCCAATGCGAGCAACGAGAGGGTAGGTTAGGTATAAGTATGTAGGTTTGGTATTGATCTGGCACTGTGCTCGCGGGAGCCCCGTTCGAGTCGACCTTTAGCCCCCCTCCCCCTTATCCCTGGGCATCCCCTTTCGTGGATACGGGAATCCATCTAGCAGCGATGCGGGAGGTTGGACCAACGGGAACGTCGGCCGGTGGCACGGTGGTGGAGGCCGGAAGGGTGACGAGCGGCAAAGAGAGCGGAAGTCTACCGGCGCGCGCGATGGGGGTGCGAGTCTACCCGTCGAGATATCCAACACGACCTAGAACAACACCGACCGGCGCACAGCTGATCTCGCAAGCGCATCGACGCAACCCCTCAGGGGCTTGCCCCGCACCACCGTTATATTATCGCACCAACAAAAATATACCCTTATAATTATTAGACAATACGATTCCAAAAACGGAGACAACTCTATCTATTATTCCATGAAATATCTAACAAACAAACAAACAAAATCACCGGCATATAAAGAGTGAAACGGTGTATACCAAGTCGTACTGTGTATTGACTTTTTGTTACGCTCTATTGAAAACTAAGGGAGCTACGCTTTAATAAACATTTCGGACAAATACGAGTATTGACTCGTTTTTTTCATCGCGACCTAGATATACCAGAACTTGTGTTATGCAGTATTGACGTCTTGAAAAATAAAATACAATATATATACGCGTATATCTTCCAGGAAAAGACAAGCTAATTTCTTTCTGCGGAATCCTACATGACGATGGTGAATGTTAGATCGAAAAAAAAACCGAGAGTTCCGAATTATCATCAAAAACATGATTGTATGCAATATCAACCCGTTCAGGGATCAATAATACAGATAAACGTACCGCGACAAAAATTGACCTAACGTTAACCGCAAGCACTTTGCGACGAAAAAAAAGCACGTCAAAAATAGTGAACAAAAAATGTACAAATCTATCGTAATCCATTCGTGACTGGTAACAACCGAACCAATCTCGTCTCTTCGGCTACGTGCAGACGACACTTTGGCTCGAGAAAATTTCGCGTCAAGTCGAAATATTTGCGATCCGGTGGAAGCACAATTATTCGAGAGCGGCTAGGATTAGAACAGTGTCGGGTTGACCGTGAAAGGGGAGAAGGGGTAGTTGACAGAGAGAGTGAGAGAAATATCGAGCTGTGTGTCCCCCGCGGCTGCTTAGTCCGTGTAGCAGCGTGTGGGGCTATGCTGTGTTTTAATACCCACACGAAAGAAGGAAGGGATGTGGCGGGGCGCGGAAGGGATCGAGGAGGGGCCGAGAGCGTGCGAGGGAGAGAGAGAGAGCGGCAGAGAGCGCCACATCAGTTATAGCGAAGAGAGCCCCGAGGTGTACAGACGAGAGCCGAATCCGCGCCACTTCGTTCCCGACTAACGTATCCGTTCGACGTGCCGCACAGGAGCTGCTCCGCGTCTTCTCTTCACTCGAGCCTACAACCCCCTGCCAGACGAGGTGAGTCTCAAACTTTTTTTTCTTTTTTTTTACAATTTTCCCCTTGACAATCTTTACTGACCTCGAATATCCATACTCTCCATTATCAGCGACAAAACGCGGCTTCGATTTGATTCAATCCGATAGTGTTTCCACCCTCTCTCATGAAGATTTACCTGAAGATAGTGTGAGATGAAAGGAAAAAAAAAAGTGCCTTTCGCTTATCCGCGCTATCGTAGATTTATAGCGTTCTTGAAAATGCACGATGAACACGACAGGCGTTTATCTCTCTCTCTGTTCATTGTAGACGTTGCGTTTTTTTTTTTTCGTTATCGATCGATTCCACCACTGCGGTTATAGCTGCGAAAACCCCTTTCGCGTTGTCATTCCGAGCAGTTGGCTCACTCGAAGCATTATTTTTCGCTGAGATCTCGGGTACTAATCGTTTTACATAGAAAAAAATGAAAGTATGCAACTTTTCTCGTTTTTTTTTTGTTGTTTCCTTTCTCTTGAGAGCTGTAACGTTAGAAATAGGATCGGTGAAACGTGTCACGCTGAATAGACAAGCGCGAGGGAATCGGTTACAAGAGTTGAGTAACGCGAAGGGGTTTGGTCAACTTTATCGCGGTCTGTAAGCTCGTATTTCGCGTCTCCCCGTCTCTGTTTTACCTTTGTCGCTGCTCTCGCCGCTCCGACTGTAAGCTCGACTGTGACACGAAACGCGCATCGACTCGTTTCTCGTAGGAATGTTGCCCTTGCTCTCCAAAGACGAAATTCATAAATGTTTTGCACATCTCACGTATTCGGACATTGTAAGACCATTTCGTGTCCCTGAGAATTGTGTCGTTTTGCTCTCCTTGCTTAACGCTCGCAGCACCGCGCATCATTTATTTTTCTACGAAAGGAAGAAAAAAAAAAAAAACGGTCGGAATTTCCGCGTAGCTCGACAGAACAAGAGACAGGTGTATCCGGGGGGGAAACTCTCGTGACCTCCATCGGAAAGGCGCTGCGCGCTCGTGGTATTTCATTTTTCTCCCTCGACTATCGTTTTTTTTTTCCTCGGCAGTGATGAAACAAAATTAAAAATCCTGGGTAGGCGTTCAACATCCTGCTCGTCTATGCGCGTTCACTCAACCGCGCGATAATTGTAGGATAAAATAGAAATCGGATAACTCGGTGCGAAATTATTTTTGCATCGAAAGCTCTACCCTGGCCAAGATTAAATTCTTTAGATTTGTCGCTCAAGAGCGTCATCGAGATAACAATCGATGCGAGTAACAAAAGTCCAAAACACTTGATAAACGAACAAGGTGAATTTTTTTCATTTAATCATACAATTCAACGCCGTGTCTTCCATATCCGCATACTCAAATTCTTCTCGATAAAGCGTACAATGTAACGTCATATTTCGCTCATATTCGTCATATTCAAACGTCATATTCAATTATGCGAATGCTCTTTGTTCGAACTGCTGGATACGAGAGTTTTTGAGTGTTAGCGCCGATCTTTTGCAAAAATCACCGAGCGATTTGTTACCCAAGTTTTTTTCATGTTTTTCGTGCAAAGCTGACTGAAAGTATCATCGTGGTAATTTCTCGCTCGATTCGCCAGTGCGGTAAATCGCTCAAAGGCGTTGTCGTTTTGTTCGTCGCGAAATTTGCAACGTTTCGACAAGGGAGGGGGGGTAAATCGTCCGTCTCTCTGTCAGAAAGTATTGATGGATTACGCGACATTGGACTAGAAGACACGGGCTCGGCTCGATCGAGTGGGTGCAGCCGAGTTACGTAACACCAACGAAACAGACGAGCCACGGGGATTTCCCCGTCCGGTGGTGCCCAATATCGTGTCCACCCCCCCTCCCGGCGAATTCAGATTTATATTTTTACGCCGAAAGTACACTGTAAAAAAATGTTGGCAAATTTAGAAAATGCATATGAAGTTTTATGCATATACAATATGTGAAATTCAATATAGTTTTCAATAACTTTCATGTACAT
>JABFVB010125224.1:0-26107 GCA_018812205.1 Adelognathus sp. PSUC_FEM 10030001 | reverse complement strand
TTTTAATAAAAATATACAGAAAAAAAATTCACGAAAACACAGCTTCCTCCACGAGGAAGCAAAAATAGAAATAAAATTCTCACAGCAGACGTTTCTCTCTTTCCTTTCCAGCTCAACCAGGCCCTGAAGACCCTTGCCAGCCGTCTCCCTGCGGTTCCTACAGCAACTGTCGCGTCGTCAACAACCACGCGGTCTGCACCTGCCAACCGAACTACATCGGCAGTCCGCCGACCTGTCGCCCCGAGTGCGTAGTCAGCGCCGACTGTCCGCAGAACAAAGCTTGCATAATTCAACGCTGCGAGAATCCTTGCGTCGGAACATGCGGTGTGAACGCCGACTGTCAAGTGATAACACACAATCCGGTTTGCAGTTGTGCCGCGGGTTACACGGGAGATCCGTTCTTCGGTTGCATCAAGGAGGAACCAAAATCGGTGATGCCGACGCCCGGACCGATACCCTGCGTACCATCGCCGTGCGGCCCGAATTCGCAGTGTCGCGTGATCGACGGTTTCCCCGCATGCTCTTGCTTGCCGAATTACGTCGGTAGAACACCGAACTGTCGTCCGGAGTGTGTGATCAACGAGGAATGTCCGGGAAATCTCGCGTGTCAAAATGAACAGTGCTCGGATCCTTGTCCCGGCTCGTGTGGCGTCAACACATTCTGCAATGTCGTTAAACACAATCCGGTCTGCAACTGCAATCCCGGCTACACCGGTGATCCGTTTACGGAGTGTATGCGAATCTACGACGATCCATCGACCACGGAGCAGCCTCGCACACCATGCAATCCATCGCCATGCGGAGCAAACGCGGTGTGCAACGAGCGTAACGGCGCTGGTTCTTGCAGCTGCGTGGCCGAATATTTCGGCGATCCTTACACGGGCTGTCGTCCGGAATGCGTCACGAACAACGACTGCGATCGCACGAAAGCGTGTCTTAACAACAAGTGCATAGATCCTTGCCGCGGAACTTGCGGACAGGCCGCGACTTGCCGTGTGATAAATCACGCGCCATCGTGCACTTGTCTGCCCGGTTACAACGGCGATCCACAGACTCTGTGCACACCCGTGACTGTCCCGACAACACCGTCGCCGATCGAGCCGTGCGAGCCATCGCCCTGTGGACCGAACAGCAACTGTCGTACTCTCAACAGTCACGCCGTGTGTTCGTGCAAAAATGGATTTGTCGGAACACCGCCGAGTTGTCGTCCAGAGTGCACGATTAGCACCGAGTGTCCGCGCAGCAAATCTTGCGTCGACAACAAGTGCGTGGATCCTTGTCCAACCGCTTGCGGTCTCAACACCAAGTGTCTCGTCGTTAATCACAGCCCGATCTGCACCTGCGCGAGCGGCTACCGCGGCGATCCTTTCGTTCTCTGCAGCAGAGTACCGCATACGACTCAGAGACCAATTTCGGAGAGCAAATGCACGCCGAATCCTTGCGGACCGAATTCGCAGTGCAAGATTATCGGATCTCAGGCCGCTTGCTCATGCTCGCCAAATTTCGTTGGTAGACCGCCGAATTGTAGACCAGAGTGTACCGACAATTCCGAGTGTCCAACAAACGCCGCTTGCATAAACGAGAGATGCAAAAATCCTTGTGTGGGAGCTTGCGGTGAATTGGCTCGTTGCTCCGTTTCGAATCATTCGCCAATCTGCTCTTGCAGCGAGGGTTACACGGGTGATCCGTCGCGCGGTTGTTCACGCGACGAACCGATCACAGACGCTACACCGTCGAATCCGTGCTCGCCAAATCCATGCGGGCCAAATGCGCAGTGTCGCGAGAGAAACGGAGCTGGCGCTTGCGCCTGTCCTCCGGATCTGATTGGCGATCCTTACGACAATACACGAGGTTGTCATCACGAGTGCGAGCGAAACAACGACTGTGACTCGAGTCTCGCGTGCGTTGGTTTCCGTTGCGTGGATCCTTGCCAAGGAAATTGCGGTACTCTCTCGATCTGCAACGTGGAGAATCATGTTCCACGCTGCACTTGTCCTCCCGGTTACACGGGCGATCCATTCTTCGCCTGTGACTTACCGAAGAACATACCGGGACCGGAGGAGGATCCGTGCTCGCCGACGCCCTGCGGACCGAACAGCAAGTGTCGCAATGTTAACGGCCAGGCGGCCTGCACGTGCATGCCCGAGTTCATCGGTTCGCCACCCAGCTGCCGACCCGAGTGTATCGTGAACGCCGAGTGTCCCGTCAATCTCGCTTGCATCATGAAAAAATGTTCCGACCCCTGTCCGAACACTTGCGGTATAAGAGCACAGTGCACCGTGAAGAATCACAATCCGATCTGCACCTGTCCGGCCGGATTCAGTGGTGATCCTTTCACTCTGTGTACCTCGATCTATGCCGAGCCCACGTCGACACCGCGACCGCCCTCGTGCAATCCTTCGCCTTGTGGACCCAATTCACAGTGTCAAATCGTGTCTGGTTTCCCGGCTTGCTCGTGCCTGCCGGACTACATCGGGGTGCCACCCGACTGTAGACCCGAGTGCGTTTTGTCGTCGGAGTGCAAGAGCCAGCTGGCTTGCGTGAATCAGAAGTGTCAGGATCCTTGCGTGGGTTCCTGCGGTTTCAACGCGATGTGTCACGTCATCATTCACATACCGGTGTGCACATGCATCAATGACTATACTGGCAATCCGTTCACACAGTGCACACCTGTGCAAGTCACTACCGAGAGGCTCGACACGGATCCTTGCAATCCGTCACCGTGCGGTGCAAACGCATTGTGCAAAACTGGCGGTAACTGCGAGTGTCTTCCCGAATTCATTGGAAATCCTTACGAGGGTTGTCGTCCGGAGTGCGTGCTGAACACCGAGTGTCCTCGCGACAGAGCCTGCAAGAGAAACAAGTGCAGAGATCCTTGTCCCGGAGTATGCGGTCAGAACGCACAGTGCGATGTCGTCAATCACATACCAGTTTGTTCTTGCCAGAGGGGCTACGAGGGAGATCCTTTCGTGAATTGCAGAGTAGAGCCACCGAAGAACATCAGACCCCGTGATCCCTGCAGTCCGACACCTTGCGGGCCCAACAGTGATTGCCGAAACGTCGACGGTCACGCGGTCTGCTCTTGCCTCCAAGGCTACCTCGGTGCTCCGCCCAGCTGCAGACCCGAGTGCGTCGTGAGCTCGGAATGTTCACCGACTCGGGCTTGCGTCAACAAGAAATGCACCGACCCTTGTCTGGGTTCTTGTGGGTTGAACGCTCGTTGCGAGGTCATCAACCACTCACCCATCTGCAGTTGTCTCTCCGGACAAATCGGTGATCCATTCAGAAGTTGCTACGACGCACCTCAGCCACTTCCAGAACCGAAACAGCCTGATTTGGATCCTTGCTCGCCTTCGCCGTGTGGACCAAATTCGGAATGCCGAAACTCCAATGGTCTCGCTTCGTGCAGTTGTCGATTGAACTACGTTGGAACACCGCCTGCTTGCAGACCCGAGTGCGTGATCAATCCCGACTGTCCGTCGAACAAGGCTTGCGTGAACTCTCGCTGCATAGATCCTTGTCCAGGCTCTTGCGGCGATCACGCCGAGTGCAGGGTTGTCAATCACGCTGTCACGTGCACATGCTCGAACGGTTACACCGGTAATCCGTTTGTGCAGTGTGTCTACGAGGAGGAGAAGATCAATCCGTGCGAGCCGTCGCCTTGCGGCGCGAACGCCGTGTGCCAGCAAAGAGATAACGCCGGTGCTTGCGTTTGCATCGAGGACTATCGTGGAAATCCCTACGAGGGTTGTCAACCGGAGTGTATACTGAGTTCCGACTGTCCCACCAACAAGGCTTGCTCGAGAAACAAGTGCGAGGACCCGTGTCCGGGAATTTGCGGCGTTCAGGCTCAATGCTCGGTTATCAATCACATACCGACTTGCACCTGTGTGCCGGATCACGTTGGCGATCCTTTCACCGTTTGCACGAGAGAGGTCATCACCCCTGGACCCGTTTCGGATCCTTGCGCACCATCTCCATGCGGACCGAACAGCAACTGTCGCGCCATCAACGACAGAGCCGTGTGCACTTGTCAGGATACCTACACCGGTACTCCGCCGAATTGTAGACCAGAGTGCGTCGTGAACCCGGAGTGTCCTCAGAACAGAGCTTGCTACAAGTACAAGTGCAACGATCCTTGTCCCGGAACTTGTGGAGACGGAGCCGAGTGCAGAGTCATCAATCACAATCCACTGTGCAGCTGTCCACCGGGTACAACCGGAGACCCTTTCACGAGATGCTACGAGATAAGGCACGAACCGATTCAGCCGATTCCCAGGGATCCCTGCAATCCATCGCCTTGCGGACTATTCGCCGAGTGCCGAAGAGTTGGCGATCAAGCCGCGTGTTCGTGCTCCAAGGATTACATCGGATCGCCGCCCAACTGCAGACCCGAGTGTTTGGTCAATACCGACTGTTCTTCCACACAGGCTTGCATCTCGGAAAAGTGTCGCGATCCTTGCGAAGGCTCTTGTGGACAGGATGCCGAGTGTCGAGTTCAGAATCACATCACGACTTGTTTGTGCCGCGAAGGCTTCACTGGAAATGCTTTCACGCTGTGCACCGCAATTATCCAGGGTCCGAAGGTTCCTGGCAATCCTTGCGATCCCTCGCCCTGCGGCGCGAACGCCATGTGCGACGACGGAGCTTGTAGCTGTCTTCCCAATCACAGCGGTGATCCTTACTCTTACTGCCGACCCGAGTGCACGATGAATTCGGACTGCTCGAGGTCAAAGGCTTGCATGAATCAGCGCTGCGTTGATCCTTGTCCCGGAGTTTGTGGAAGTGAGGCGCGCTGTGATGTAGTCAATCACGTGCCCATGTGCAGCTGCCCGCCCGGAACATCGGGCAATCCTTTCTCTGCGTGCCGAGTTCTTCCGGTCGAGGATACGACGCCTAAGCAACCATGCTCGCCATCACCTTGCGGACCGAACAGCGTTTGTCGAGAGATCGATAATCACGCTGTTTGCTCTTGTCAGCCCAATTACTGGGGAAGCCCACCGGCTTGCCGACCGGAGTGCGTCGTTAGCTCGGACTGCGCTCTGACCAAGACTTGTTACAACAACAAATGCCAGGATCCTTGTCCCGGAAGCTGCGGTCAGAACGCCAAGTGCCAAGTCATCAACCACAATCCGATTTGCAGCTGCATGGAGGCATACACCGGTGATCCGTTCGCGAGATGCTACGCCAATCCACGTGAGTTTTCGATAATTTTTATCGATTTTATCACTCTTCGAGTATTTCAGCGCTCTTTGAGTTTTCACTCGATTTTAAGCAATCTCTTCAGCACCTTCTATACGCTCGATTTCTTCTGATATTTGTCCCATTGATAAAGGTTCGCAAATCTCTCCCAATTCTCTCAGAATCTCATGTGGGGTCCGACGCCCCGCTCGTTTTTATTTACTTTTATTTACTATTCAAGTGGGAATTTTGAACACTTACCGATAGGATGAGGATATTGAAGTGATAAAACATTGAAGAGATGAGAGCATTGATTTTGCGTAATATTCACGATGAGAAGTTATTGACGAATTGACGAAAAACTGTATTTTCTGAGTAAATAATTATGGTACTTTTTTCAAAAGATATAAAATGGATTCGTTGGGCAGGACAGTTGAAAATTTTGTCTATTTTGATGTCAAAATATGATCCATTATACTGCCAATGATGAAATATTGATTTGACATAATTTTCGAGCTGAGAAGTTATTAAGAAATTGGTCGAAAGTTAAACATGTTCGTGGAATAATAATGGAACTACTTTTTCAAGAAACGGAAGGCTTTCTCATTATAATCCAATTTTCTCTCAACAAATATGTGAAGGCCTCTTTTAGATCATAATGGACGCAAAAACCGTGATCTCAAAACCTTCATCTCCATTGATTTTTCTCTCACCTTCATCGTATGACAGAGCATATAAATTCTGATAAAAGGTAGCTTTTTTTCGAGAATCGTCTATCCTCTTTTTTACTCGTGAATTTTCATATTGGAGAAGATGACCCATTAGTTTTTCTATTACTCAATCGATGAGCTTTCAAAACATTACTTTGATTGTATAGAGATATGACCGATGACGAACAAATTTGGGAAATGGTTTTGGTACGATAAATTATCTCATGATCTTGAGCTGAGTACGGCCACAATTTTTTTCATTAAAACTTTCAGGAAATGCACACATTTTTTCGATGAGCCTCTGAATTCTCTTTTGTTACACCTTTTTTTTTTAAATTCCTCCAGAACGTGTTGCTACATTTGAAAAAAATCATCCCTCCAACTCTCATAGCAGTAACTCATTGTTTAGTAATTTTTCTTTTATTCCAATTCCTCACTCTGTTATTTTCTCTCTTACAGCGGAGCCAAGACCAGTGCCGACGAATCCATGCCAGCCATCGCCGTGCGGACCGAACGCCGAGTGTCACGTTCGCGGTGACAGTCCCGCGTGTTCTTGTTCGCAAAATTATATCGGTTTACCGCCAAATTGTCGTCCGGAATGTACGATCAATCCCGAGTGCGGGCCTCAGCAAGCTTGCATACAGCAAAAGTGTCGCGATCCGTGTGACGGCACGTGCGCCGCGAATGCTCGTTGCACGGTCATAAATCATCACGCGGTGTGTTCGTGTCCAGAGGGTTACAACGGTGATCCATTCAGCGACTGCGGTACAGCCATCGGAAAGGGTGAGTGCTTGAAAAATTTCGAAAATTCACACGCATGCTTTAAGAGAACTGATTTGCCTCGTGGTATTGGGTAGAACATAGTCATCGCTTCATCAACGAAGACCATCGAAAGGTAAGTGATGTGATTATCACTTTTATCTCGCTTCAAGCAACATGGCCGCTTATGGATAGAAACTTAGCGGTGACTAACCGAGACGAGAGCCTCGATTCTCGTCCACGCACTGCTCCAATGAATTTAATGAATACTGACCCAACTTCGATGACACACGCCTGAAAACCAAAACCCAGCCCTAATATAGTAATCACCACGGATTAGTTATAGTTTTGCTACTAAGCACCCTAATGAATACGAAGAGGCCACGATGCGAGCTAATTCGAGCTACCACACTTACAGTGGCTTTTACCTAAAATTACTTTTTAAGTCAACAAAAACATAATCACCGATTTTTGAAACTAAAAACGAATTGTCTCACCCTTTAACCCTGATTAGGTCTCGCATATGCACTATTTTTTTTACAGTGTTTTTGCGAGATCTTGGGTAGCATTTTTAATTGTGGTTTGTTTTGTTTTTTATTTTACGCTCGCACGCAAAGCGTCGCTTCCTCACCCAATGCACCCACGAATCGAGAAAATAACCAAAGAGTGACGGAGTTTTTTTTGTTAACACGGTGCGTTTGGATTATAACCATCCTCTTGATATCCCCAAACATTTTTAGAACCCACCGAGACGTTGACCCCCTGTACGCCTTCCCCGTGCGGTCAGAACGCCCAATGTCGCGAGTCCAACGGCGTTGGATCTTGCACCTGCCTGCCCGATTTCTTCGGTGACCCGTACGAAGGATGCCGACCAGAGTGTACCCTCAACTCCGACTGTCTCGCCAGCCTCGCTTGCGTGCGTTCCAAGTGTCAGAACCCTTGTCCTGGAACATGCGGCCAGAACGCCGAATGTCGCGTGATAAACCACTCGCCAAGTTGCTCGTGCCTGCCCGGATACACCGGAAATCCCTTCGAATTCTGCCGTGTCCAGCCCCTATTGGATCGTAAGTCAACCGTCGCACATGAATGCACTTGGAGAAATCTTCGACTCACATCGTCTACGAGCATTAAAATTGTAACAAACCACTTGTCGCTTGGAAAAGAACACAATGCTTTTTATCGCACGAAACAAAGACGACGAGCCGTCTAACCCTATAATAGCACTCGACTCACCCATTCACTTAAGTGCGTGAAAAGTAGTTATCACTACTCTAACTCGATAATCAGCGAATCGGAATGAACCGATGGATGTTTAACAAGCACTTGATGTGAGTGAACGAAAGTGGCACGAAGGAAAGACTTAATCCCTAACGACGAGTTGTCAAATTTACCAAACACGGAAGTAAACAATCAACAAGCTATCTAATCCTAAAATCGTACTGAACCCACCTATTTCACAAAGAGTGTCGAAAGTACGACCCTAACCCGCTAATACGAGCGAACCGGAATGAACCGAGGGTTGATTTTGTTCCACCCAGCACCGCTTACTAAGAAAGAAAAAAGGAGGCACAAAAGAGAAAAAATACTCATCATCTAACAAATGAGACTGCTAAACCCCCAAAATAATCCTATAATCCTTGAATGACGCTCAAAGCATCTCTTGATAGAGGTGACTGAGAAGTAGTTCTTACCACCCTAACTCATTAATCGACGAATCAAAAGGAGTAGATGATTGATTTTCTCATTAAGCACCGCTTCAACAAGAGTGAACAAGGATGGCACAAAAAAATCTTAGTCCTAAACAAATGCTTGGTAATTTTACCAAGCTTATAATCCAAGAACAGAGACCGAAGAGTGTCAGAAGTAGTTCTCACAACCCTAACTCGTTTGTCGGCTAGAGCCGATGAATGTTTTTTGATTAACAAGCACCGCTTAACAAGAGTGAACAACGATGGATATCACGACACGCTTTTTAATAGAAAACAAAACAGTGTTGCACTAACGTTGAGCAACGAAGGGAAGAAGAGATAATAGGTAGATGGTTATACTGGGAATTACAGCGATCCAGCCCAAGCCCGAGCCGTGCAGACCATCGCCCTGCGGCCCTTACAGCCAATGTCGCGAGCTCAACGGACAAGCCGTTTGCTCCTGCCTGCCCGACTACCGTGGAAGCCCACCCTCCTGTAGACCCGAGTGCATCATCAATTCCGAGTGTCGTACGAGCGAAGCCTGCGTCAATCAAAAGTGTACAAATCCGTGTCCCGGACCTTGCGGTCTGAATTCCGACTGCAGAGTTCACAATCACAGTCCTATCTGCGTTTGTAGAAACGAATACACCGGTGATCCATTCACCAGATGCTTCCCCAATCCGATACGTAAGATATTCAACCATTTTTCCGCATCGTTACCCTTCAAACCCACCACTAGAAAAAAAAGTCTGTAAATGCCAAAAGCATAGGTTTTTACTCTAATGATACTCAAAATTCACACAATTCTATTTAAGATTGGAATATCAACGTCCCGCCTTGAGCGTTTTCCTGTTGAAGTTTCAATACCGTATATGAAATTGTAAGAATTTTACGTCAAGTTGAAGTGAGCTGTAATGTTTTTGGCGGGCGATTTTTTTCCAGTGTCCCAATTTGAAGGGTTTCTACGTTTTCCATCCCTTCCCAACGAAAAATTGTTCTTTTACAGCGCCACACAGGGACCCGGTCGTCGTTCAAAATCCTTGCGCGTCCTCGCCCTGTGGCATGTACGCCGAGTGCAGAGACCTCGGTGGATATCCGTCATGCTCTTGCCTACCCGAGTATCAGGGAAGTCCTCCCAATTGCCGACCTGAATGTACGATAAATACCGATTGTCCGAGCAACAAAGCGTGCATGTCGCTCAAGTGCAACGATCCCTGTCCCGGCTCGTGCGGAATCGGTGGGCTCTGCAACGTCATCAGTCACACACCCGTGTGCACTTGCCCGCCAGGATACACCGGAGATCCGTTCACAAGCTGTAGACCACAGCCGCAGGAATGTAAGAAAGACATCGACAACTTTGCAGAATATTTTGGTGGATAGCGATCAGAACAAATCAATCATTTTGAAGGACCAGAAGAGAACATTAGTTTCGATTCATGATAATGGCACAAATTCATCGACAAATTGGTGAAAAATCAAAATGGTTCGTTGAGTAGTCAGGAATAATTATTTTCCTTCGTAACATGTGTTTTCGTCGGCTTGCCTTCGTTCTAAGAGCCAATTGAATTAAAATTTGACTATATCTCATTTCGAATGAAAATGAATAATATTCCGATTATTCATTGAACCATTCTATGCTTTAATATTCTGTTGATAATTAGTCCCCATTATTATTGTGAACAATCAACTTTCATATGTTCGACATTTTTGACATTTTTGTAACCTCACAAAGTACTGAATTCCATGGAATTTATTCATCTAACAAGGGCTGGAGATGGTATGTTTTAACAACACTCAACATCTGACGGTAAAAAACACAATTTTTCCAGTACCCCCACGACCGAAAGACCCTTGCAACCCATCGCCCTGTGGACCGAATGCCCAATGCAACAACGGCGCGTGTACTTGTATCAGCGAATACAGAGGAGATCCTTACGCGGGATGTCGTCCCGAGTGTGTGCTAAACACCGATTGTCCTCAGGATCGCGCGTGCGTTCGTCAAAAGTGTCGAGATCCTTGCATCGGTACATGTGGCCAAAACGCCGTGTGCAATGTTTACAATCACGTGCCGATGTGCAGTTGTCCGACCGGAATGTCGGGCAACGCCTTCGTTACTTGTTCCATAGTGAGAGGTACGACCGAATATCCATCACGTATATCTTCAACTGAGTATAACAATTCTCGTTGATGGATGTTTCTTGAAAAATGCCTCATCAATTTTTTCCGAGCGCAGATCCGATACCGAAAAATCCCTGCAACCCATCACCCTGCGGACCGAACAGCCAATGTCGTGCGATAAACGGCCAACCTGTATGTACGTGCGTCCAGGGATATCTGGGAAGTCCACCGTCCTGCCGACCCGAGTGCGTGGTCAGTTCCGACTGTCCGCGTAGCCAGGCCTGCGAGAATCAAAAGTGTCAGGATCCGTGTCTTGGCTCATGCGGTATCGGTGCTCAATGCCAAGTTTTCAATCACAACCCAATTTGCAGCTGTCCCGAAAGATTCACAGGAGATCCGTTCGTCAGATGTGTAAACATTCCCAGTAAGCAATGGAACCACAGCCGACTTTTAAAATCACCTTCAACCCCGTTTCCACGTAATTACCTTTTTCTTCGATGCAATGCTTCAGTGGACCTACCAGCTCCACGACCAACGAATCCCTGCGAGCCTTCGCCCTGCGGCTTCAATGCCGTCTGTCGTGTGGTCAACGACTCACCGTCCTGCTCGTGTCAGCCTGAATTCATCGGTACCCCACCAAATTGCCGACCGGAATGTGTAAGCAACAGCGAATGTCCGAGCAATCAGGCTTGCACGAATAACAGATGCGGCGATCCTTGTCCTGGTTCTTGCGCGGCCAATGCCGAATGTAGGGTAGTCAGTCACACACCAATGTGTGTCTGTATGACGGGCTACACCGGAGATCCGTTTACCCAGTGCATCTTTAAGCAACGTAAGCCCCGAGACACTCTCTTCGACTAACATGAAACAGCAATGTTATGATAATGGTTTTTATGTAAAACGATACTTGTAAATCCTCAGCAACCGAATATCTACGTCCCTGTTCGCCATCGCCCTGCGGATCAAACGCCGTTTGCCGCGAACAAAACGGTGTAGGATCCTGCGCGTGTATGACCGATTACATTGGAAATCCTTACGAGGGATGTCGTCCCGAGTGTGTGCTCAGTTCCGACTGTCCTTCTCAACTCGACTGCATTCGATCCAAGTGCAAAGATCCTTGTCCTGGTGTATGCGGTCAGAACGCCGATTGTCAAGTCATCAATCATGTGCCCACCTGCACGTGTGTCCAGGGATACACGGGAAATCCTTTCCAACATTGCAGTCCAGCACCTCTCGGTAAAACACAATCGCTACAATGTTCATTCGCCAGTTAGGGGGAATACGCATCTCCTGTAATGGTTTCATAAGACTAAGTTTACCTTCCCAGATCAACCTCTCGTACCAAGAGAGCCGTGCAGACCCTCGCCCTGCGGCAGCAACAGTCAGTGTCGCGTCGTGAACGATCAAGCAGTTTGCTCGTGCAATCCAGGCTACTTGGGAAGTCCACCGTCTTGTCGTCCAGAGTGCGTCGTTAGTTCCGAATGTCCAAACGATCGCGCCTGCGTCAATCAGAAATGTGTAAATCCTTGTCCCGCCCCATGCGGCTTGAACACCAAGTGCGTCGTCACGAATCACAGTCCCATTTGCGCGTGCAAACCAGGATTCACCGGTGAACCGTTCACGCGATGCTTCCCGGTACCAGGTAAGAAGGCTGAAATTCACTGTGGTAATGATGAATCTTACTGTACTGACGAACCTGCTGAATTATTTCCAGTCGCTCCACCGCGTGATCCGATCATCGCTGAGAATCCCTGCGCTTCGTCGCCTTGCGGAGCTTACGCTGAGTGCCGAAACGTCGATGGAACAGCGTCATGCGCCTGCCTTGCCAACTACATAGGAAGCCCACCGAATTGCCGACCGGAGTGTACGATAAATGCCGATTGTTCGAGCAACCGAGCTTGCATGAGAGAAAAATGCGGAGATCCTTGCGCTGGAGCTTGTGGTCTGAACGCCAATTGTCAAATTATAAACCACACACCAATATGCACATGTTTCGACCAATATACCGGGGATCCGTTCACCAATTGTTATCCAAAACCACCGACGACCGAACCGCCCGTCAGAGATCTTTGCAATCCCTCGCCTTGCGGCTCCAACGCTCAGTGCAACGACGGCGTATGCACTTGCTTGCGCGATTATCAAGGGGATGCCTACAGCGGATGTCGTCCCGAGTGCGTCCTCAATACCGACTGCTCGCAAAACCAAGCCTGCGTTCGCAACAAGTGTATCGATCCCTGCGTCGGTACTTGCGGCCTATCCGCTATGTGCAATGTCTTTAATCACATACCGATGTGCAGCTGTCCTGCGGGAATGACGGGCAACGCTTTCTTGGCTTGCACACTGTTGTTAGGTAATGAAACCCTCAAAGCCGTTATGATTGAGCTGATGTTGGCACAGATTTACATCTCTACCAGAAAGAACTTTATCGGATATCGGAGAAGCTCTATATTGTTGCAGAATCGACAGAGTAGTTATGTGATAGAGTTCTTTCTGGTAAAGATATCAATGTGTTGATTCTCATCGATGCTCCCTATTTTGATCACCTTGTTATAATGCGTCTATCATGCATAGATCCGGTTGTACAAAATCCCTGCAATCCATCGCCCTGTGGACCAAACAGTCGTTGTCGCGAGACGAACGGCCAAGCTGTGTGCTCCTGCGTAACTGGTTATCTCGGTGCACCACCTACCTGCCGTCCAGAGTGCGTCGTTAGCTCGGATTGTTCGAGAGACGAGGCTTGCGTCAATCAAAAGTGTATCAATCCTTGCATCGGTGCCTGCGGACTCAACGCCAAGTGTCAAGTCATCAATCACAATCCTATATGCAGTTGTCCCACAAATCTAGTCGGCGATCCGTTCACGAGATGTGAACCAAAACGTAAGGACTCATGGCTGATTCGAGGAGTAAAATAATCATGTGGTAGAATCCAATGACCGAACGATGAAATCCTCTTTTTCTTGCAGGAGACGAACCTCCGCCATTCGTGAATCCCTGCCAACCCTCGCCCTGTGGACCCAACGCCCAGTGTCAAGTCTTCAATAACGCTCCCTCGTGTTCCTGCAACCCCGAATTTATCGGTTCGCCGCCAAATTGCCGTCCAGAGTGTACCAGCAACTCGGAATGTTCGAGTCATCTGGCGTGTATCAATCGCAAATGCAGCGATCCGTGTCCCGGCGCTTGTGGATCCAACACGGAATGTCGGGTTGTCAGTCACACACCAATGTGTGCTTGTGTTCAGAGCTACTCGGGAGATCCGTTCACCGGATGTGTTATTGACAAAAGTGAGCAGGAATCGAAGAGAAAAACTGAAACTCAACACTATTTCCAGACCAAACCCTGTATAAGTTTCTTCTGTAGGCTTATTGAGTTACAAACAACTAGGTTTTGGCCTATCAAAATCAATTACTATGAAAGATCTTCTCATCGTGACTCTGCTTCGGAGACTAAACACATTCTATTCCCATCTTAGCGCCACCTTCGGAACAGCTGAATCCCTGTGTACCCTCGCCTTGTGGCTCGAACGCAGTTTGCCGCGAGCAAAACGGCGTGGGTTCTTGCACGTGTACAAGTGACTACATAGGAAATCCCTACGAGGGCTGTAGACCCGAGTGTGTAGTCAATTCCGACTGTCCCTCGAATCTCGCCTGCATAAACTCCAAGTGCCAGGATCCTTGTCCCGGAACTTGTGGACCCAACGCGCAGTGTCAAGTCATTAACAATCGTCCTTCTTGTACGTGCTACACTGGCTACACCGGAGATCCATTCAGATACTGCAACGTCGCACCGCAAAAAGGTAAACTACAGCAACAACGAACGCATTGACGATTTCTTTGTGGAAACATTTTCACTGACTTTTGATCCAACGAAAACCAGATGAGACCAGCACACAGCGGGACCCCTGCGACCCATCGCCCTGTGGACCAAACAGTCAATGTCGCGTGAACGACAAACAGGCGGTTTGCTCCTGTCGTCCGGAATACATAGGAAGTCCACCGAACTGCAGACCAGAGTGTCTCACCAGTTCCGAGTGTTCGGCGAATCGGGCTTGTCTCAATCAAAAGTGCAAAGATCCTTGCCCGACGCATTGCGGTATAAACGCCGATTGCAGAGTCATAAATCACAGTCCGATTTGTACCTGCAAGAATACTTACACCGGAGATCCTTTCACGCGCTGCTTTTACGTGATGCGTACGTGAATTTATATAAAATCCGTCGACTATAATGACAGTCGATTAAAAGCTGAAAATAGGTCAAGGAACTCTGATTGTCATTCTCTTTTTCAATGTTTTAGCAACGCCACCACAATCACCTCCGGTAATGCGTGACCCATGTATTCCTTCGCCCTGCGGTCCAAACTCTTTGTGCCGTCCCGTCGGCAACACTCCATCGTGTACTTGTTTACCAAATTACTTTGGTTCAGCGCCAAATTGTCGCCCCGAGTGCAGTATCAATCCCGAGTGTTCGAGCAACAAGGCGTGCATGCGAGAGCGCTGCATGGATCCTTGTCCAGGATCTTGCGGATTCGAAGCAATCTGCTCCGTTATGAATCACATACCAGTTTGCACATGTCCGGATGGTTACACCGGTAATCCCTTCGAGATGTGTACGAGACGACCTGAACGTAAGTTTGCCAAGACCACGAATCCCACACAAGTTTGCCAACGGAGGATTTTATTCATTTGTATCTCGATTACCTCAATTCAGCATCTCCGACTGTGGACGAAGATCCCTGCTCCTCCTTGCCTTGCGGTTCCAACGCCCGTTGCGACAACGGAGTTTGCACCTGTTTGCCAGAATACTTTGGGGATCCTTACACGGGATGTCGTCCAGAGTGTGTTTTGAACAGCGACTGCGCGCGCGATATGGCTTGTGTACGAAACAAATGCAAGAATCCATGCGCCTCGGGAATATGTGCGAGCAACGCTGTCTGCGATGTAATCAATCATATACCCATGTGCAGCTGTCCACCGGGTACAGAAGGAAACGCTTTTGTACTTTGCAAACCACCAGCAGGTATTACGAAGAATTGAGACGGAGAAGATGATCATTGGAAGTTTCTTCGAGCAGATTTTTAATGACATTATTTTTCATTCGTCAGCGTCAGTTCTCACCTCACCGTGCAATCCTTCGCCGTGCGGACCCAACAGCCAGTGTCGCGATAACAACGGTGTAGCTGTGTGCACGTGCGTCGTTGGATTCCTCGGAAGTCCTCCAACTTGTCGTCCGGAGTGCGTCGTCAGTTCGGATTGTCCACCTAGTCAAGCCTGCAGCAATCAGAAGTGTTACGATCCCTGTCCAGGAACCTGTGGAATTCGCGCGAGATGTCAAGTTGTCAATCACAATCCTATCTGCAGCTGTCCCGAACGACTCAGCGGAGATCCGTTCGTCCAATGCGTGCCAATTCGTAAGATACTTCGTAAGATTAAATTATGAGCCTTCACGCACCGTCCTCTCATCAGCCATTGTACACTGTTTTTAATTGAAAGCCCAGTTAGTGGATTTTAGAAATGTAAACGTGCGTGAAGGACATTCATAATCAAGTTCGAAAATTGACCCCCTTTTTGTTGCAATATCTGTAGCTGACAGACCAGCGCCGCCAACAAATCCTTGCCAACCATCGCCTTGCGGTCCAAACGCCCAATGTCAAGTGATCAACGATACTCCCTCGTGTTCGTGCCGATCGGAATTCATAGGAATTCCGCCGAACTGCAGACCCGAATGCGCCAGCAACTCCGAATGTTCTGGTCACCTTGCCTGCATCAATCAGAAGTGCGTCGATCCTTGTCCGGGCTCTTGCGGAGCGGAAGCCTCATGTAGAGTCGTCAGTCACACACCCATGTGTTTCTGCAACTCCGGCTACACAGGAAATCCATTCGTGCAGTGCATCCTAGATAGACGTAAGAACGGCGACTAACCAACTACGTTTCACAACCTAATTGAATCCGCGGGACATGTTCTCATCACTGTCTTTCTTATTTATGAAAAAACAGCTGCCGACCAACCCGAAAAAGTTTCACCCTGTCTGCCGAGTCCCTGCGGAGCGAACGCGATTTGCACAGCTCGCAACAACGCCGGTTCTTGCACGTGTCTCGACGGCTACTTCGGCAATCCTTACGAGGGTTGTCGTCCAGAGTGTACCCTGAGTTCCGACTGTGCGCCGAATCGCGCTTGCGTCAACTTCAAATGCATCGACCCTTGTCCAGGAACTTGCGGTACAAATGCCGAGTGTCACGTGGTCAATCATCTTGCGACTTGCAACTGTTTTGCTTCTCACTCCGGCGATCCTTACCGATACTGTCATCCCCAAGAGCCTTGTAAGTGCCCGAACCATCGATATGTATTGAGGATAGTCAGTGACTACGAATGATCTATTATTAATTATCTATAAATTGTGTCCAATCCAGCGAGAGACCCAGTACTGGATGAGAAGCCTTGCGCTCGGGCACCTTGCGGTCCCAACAGTCAGTGCAGAGAGATAAACGGCCTAGCTGTTTGCTCCTGCCTGGCAAACTACGTTGGAAGTCCGCCAGCTTGCCGTCCCGAATGTGTATCCAGTTCGGAATGTTCCTCGGATCGTGCTTGCATAAATCAGAAGTGCGTGAATCCTTGTCCAGCCTCGTGCGGACGTAATGCCGATTGCAGAGTGATTAATCACTCGCCATTGTGCAGCTGCGTTCAGGGATATACCGGTGATCCATTCACCACGTGTTTCCTCGCGCAACGTAAGTTTCGACACGATCTCGACATCGCTTTAGTTCCACTTTTGAGTGTGTTAGCAAAAGCTTGCTTGATTAGATCACACATGTCCACTAGAATTTTATCTCGAAGCTGCCAGCATATGTGTATTGGATCGTCAACTGAATTTGCCCCTCTTTCAGAATCTCCACCGACTCTTCCCGGCCCGCCTCGCGATCCGTGCATCCCGTCGCCCTGCGGCCTCAATTCCGACTGCAGAAACATCGGTGGGGTACCTTCGTGCTCCTGCCTTCCGAATTACATGGGAAGTCCGCCAAACTGCAGACCCGAGTGCACGATAAATCCCGAGTGTTCCAGCAATAAGGCGTGTATGAGAGAAAAGTGCCGCGACCCTTGTCCAGGTTCTTGCGGATTTTCCGCCGAATGCGAGGTCAACAATCACACACCTATCTGCACTTGTCCGGCTGGCTACACGGGCAATCCGTTCGATAATTGTTATCCCAAACCAGAACGTAAGAACGAATACTGTCAATCGATCCATGTTAATTAGGACTCCACGAAGAATTTATTAATCCAAATGAAAACTCTTGACGAGTAGCCGTGGAGGATACACCAGCAGACCCCTGCGCGAATTCACCATGCGGGCCGAACGCTCAATGTCGCGACGGCGTCTGCTCCTGTCTTCCCGAGTACAACGGTGATCCTTACGTCGGATGTCGTCCCGAGTGCGTTCTCAACAGTGACTGCCCAACGAACAGAGCCTGCTATCGTAACAAGTGTCGCGACCCTTGTCCCAACACTTGCGGACAGAATGCCATCTGCAATGTCTACAATCACATACCAATGTGCAGTTGTCCACCTGCTATGAGCGGCAACGCTTTCGTCTTCTGTTCCCCAGTTTCTGGTACGTTGCACACCAGATTGGTCTACTTTCTCTCCCCACAGAAAGATGAGTTCCCTTCAAAGATAGCCTGTTTTTAGTTCCCACCGTGCAAGACCCTTGCAATCCATCGCCCTGCGGACCGAACAGTCAGTGCAGACAAAACAACGGACACGCGACTTGCTCCTGCATCGCCGGTTACATCGGCTCGCCGCCTAGTTGCAGACCCGAATGTTCCGTGAGCTCGGACTGCGCGCCCAACGAGGCTTGCAACAATCAAAAGTGTTCCGATCCTTGCCTCGGTAACTGCGGAATAGGAGCTAACTGCCGAGTCATCAGTCACAAAGCTATATGCAGTTGTCCACAGGGAATGACCGGAGATCCGTTCACCTATTGCAGCAATATTCGTAAGGAGCCATCGACACTCGCTAACGATTCCGAAAACGAAGAAACGAGGAGTATGATTTTAATTATGTTTATCATTCCTCATTGAAGCTCAAGACATACCAGCGCCTGTTGATCCGTGCCAACCATCGCCCTGCGGCCCCAACGCTCAATGCAGAGTCGTCAACGATTCTCCCTCGTGTTCATGCCTACCTGAGTTCATCGGTTCGCCGCCAAATTGTCGTCCAGAGTGCGCAAACAACGGTGACTGCTCGTCCCAGCTTGCCTGCGTTAGACAAAAGTGCCAAGATCCCTGCCTCGATGCGTGTGGAGATAACGCTCGCTGTCACGTCGTCAGTCACACAGCGATGTGTGTTTGTCACGCTGGATACATGGGAGATCCGTTTACCGGATGCAATCTACAAATAAGTAAGCGGATCAGTGATATCTCAAGACAAGATGAGAGAAATGTTGCCATTGTTCTCTTGCTCATCGCTCATTACTTTTGCAGTCCAGGAACCCGTCTTCGTCGATCCCTGCACACCCTCGCCCTGCGGCTCGAACGCCGAATGTCGAGTGCAAAACAACGCTGGTTCTTGCAGCTGTATCCAAGGCTACATAGGCAATCCCAACGAGGGTTGTCGACCCGAGTGTGTTCTCAACTCGGATTGTCAATCCAATCTAGCTTGTGTCAATGCGAAGTGCAGGGACCCTTGTCCCGGTACTTGCGGTCAGAATGCACAGTGTCAAGTGATCAATCATCAAGCCACTTGCACTTGCTTCGACAGATACAAGGGAGATCCTTTCCAGTATTGCACACCCGATAGAGGTGAGACACTTCGACAATATTATAGTTGAATTTTTACATTTTCAGTTCGAATTCTGACCAATTCCCTTTTTTTCCCAGAAATATTCCAAGACAAAGTGGACCCGTGCAGGCCCTCTCCGTGCGGACCTTACAGCCAGTGCAGAGAGTCCAACGGCCAAGCCGTTTGCTCCTGTCAACCCACGTATCAGGGAAGTCCACCCTCGTGCCGACCCGAATGTGTCGGCAGTTCGGATTGCGCATCGAATCGCGTTTGTGAAAACCAAAAGTGCGTGGACCCGTGTCCAAAACCTTGTGGGCAGCAAGCCGACTGTCGGGTACTCAATCACAGTCCCATCTGTAGCTGTAAAGCAGGATTCACCGGCGATCCGTTCACTCGATGCTTCCAAGAGCCACGTAAGATTGGGATTTGACTACTTCGATTGTGAATCAATTATATTGAACATGCTAGCAGAATTGTCAAGTTTTTGTGCAGTACTCGAAATTTAATACATGAGGTAAAATTGTCGGATCGGTTTCCAAAAGTGTCTGTGAACAGAAATTTGGTACACCGAGCATCAATTTTTATTGACACTGGTATTTGAAATTTCATCTATCTGTTTCCAAGCAAAAACTTCACACACTCTGAATCAACGTTGACGTATAACTACGAAAGAGTACTTTATTTTCTCTGACTTTATTTGCATTTATCGAACGACCTTTTTCTATTTTAGCACCATTATCGACACCGATTCCAACGAATCCCTGCGTACCCTCACCTTGTGGACCAAACTCACAGTGTCGCGACGCGAACGGCACACCAGCTTGCTCTTGCTCGCCCGACTATCAGGGAAGTCCGCCAAACTGTCGTCCCGAGTGTGTCATCAATTCCGAGTGTCCGAGCGACCGTGCTTGCATTCGAGAAAAGTGCAGAGATCCTTGCGAAGGCTCTTGCGGACTCAACTCGCGATGCACCGTTTACAATCACGTTCCCGTGTGCACGTGTCTGGAAAATTTCAGCGGCGATCCTTTCGTCTCTTGCGAATACAGACCCAGTGAGTTTATCAATACCCGATTAGAGGAAGTGAATTGGTGTAATACATTTTCATACTGTCCACAAATAACTTGAAATCACGAAAATTGTACGAAAACTTTTTATATCGCGACTGTTAACAAGTTCGAACTGCGAAAGTTTTACAAATTTGTCATCGCTCCACATATGCCAATAATTACTCGTAGGAATTAGTTGTAAAAAGTTAGCAACGAGCATTTGACGAATTTGTGAACACGTCACAAATCCTGGGTACAATTTTGTCTTTTACACTTTACGAATCATAACTACGATGGTTTTAAAAGTTTTCGAACAAATGTCAAGTCCTAACTACGAATATTCTGTTGATGTGTCAACCCTCAACAGATTCTGAAGTCATCTAATGATGCTGAAAATTGAGGCTAGGAGAAACCTCCAAATATCCAGTGTTGCTCACAAGGAGTCAATTTCCATTTTTTTTTTTCAGACACCGAACCTGCCATACCGGAAGATCCTTGCAATCCTTCGCCCTGCGGTTCGAACGCGAGATGCGATAACGGCCTCTGTACCTGCAATCCCGAATACTTTGGCGATCCTTACTCAGGATGTAGACCGGAGTGTGTTTTAAACAACGATTGCAGCAGCGACAAAGCCTGCGTGCGAAACAAATGCGTCGACCCGTGTCCAGGCACTTGCGGCCAAAACGCGCAGTGCAACGTTTACAATCACATACCGATGTGCAGTTGCTTACCGGGAACGGCTGGCAACGCTCTGTTTTCTTGCGAGCCCGTTCGAGGTAGACATTCATACCATTTTTACAGTTTTCCCCGCAAAAACTGTTTCTCGAATTATTTTTACTCATGTCTTCCATTCTACACGTACATTAGACACACCCACTACGAGACCGTGCAATCCATCGCCCTGCGGACCGAACAGTATATGTCGAGAGGTGAACGGCCAGTCCGTCTGCACCTGCGCTCCCGAATACCTGGGAAGTCCACCCTCCTGCAGACCGGAGTGTCTCGTCAGCTCGGACTGTTCGAGCAACCGAGCCTGCGTTAATCAACGATGTCGCGACCCTTGTCCCGGCACTTGCGGTTTGCTGGCAAAGTGCCAGGTCGTCAATCACAGTCCCATGTGCTCGTGTCCAGTGCGCTACACGGGAAATCCGTTCGAAGTTTGCAGACCTATACGTAAGCTCGGTTCTTTCGCACTGGGAGAAATAGATATTGATGAATATCACTGCAAAAACATTCTGTGTGAGAAGTTTTCATGCATTCTATGCAATACTTTTCCAGAAGAGGAAATATATATTAACTCTATGAATATTCGTATACAAGATATGAAGTTTCCATGCTTAAACCGGTCAATTACAGTTGATACACAAGTATGGCTGAAATTAATGGTTATCAAATAGAGCTCCTTAGACTCATTTGACAAACCGTTCGATCATTTTTACCGTACTGTCTCGTGAACTTGGTATACTGGGTTTGTGCATAGAAACATCACTATGTATATCAATTTTTCACGTTATCAACTTTTTCATGCATCAATCGCTAGATTATATTCAATACACAATTGTAGTTCGAAATTAGAGGTTTGTATATCGAATAGAGCTTTTCGGTTCGTTTGACATACCGATCGCTTAATTTTCCTACGTTTTCGTGTAATGAATTGGACATGCTGGTTTTTGCATAAAAAATTAATTCCTCATATTAATTTTCGACTTCGATAAGAGCATGAAAAAAGTCTCTATTGACGTGTGGATTTACGAAAAAAGTATGAATGTACTTCACTACTATAATTGCAGGGATCACTATGCGTACACAAAAAAATGAGACATTTACATCATCATTTCAATCCAAACAGCAACAGCCACTGTGAAATATTTAGTATACTATTGCTGAAAGCTCACTATCTGTTTCTCCCATCCAAGTCTCCGGCACGCCAATTTTGCGTCTGGATTGACTAACCCACAGAGATAACCAGGATTTTTTATTCATCGAATTTCTTTACATTATTTTTTTCTCCCAAAATTAGCCGAAGATCCACCGAAACCAGAAAACCCGTGCAAACCATCGCCCTGCGGTCCTTACGCCGAGTGTCGAGTGGTCAACGATTCGCCCTCGTGCTCGTGCATGAGCGATTACATAGGTGCCCCACCGAATTGTCGTCCCGAGTGCGTCAGCAATTCCGACTGTGCGAGCAATCAGGCGTGTGTCAATCGAAAGTGTAGGGACCCTTGTCCAGGCTCTTGCGGCCTGAATTCCGACTGTAGGGTCGTTAGTCACACGCCAATGTGCGTCTGCATCGACTCTTACACCGGCGATCCGTTCACGCAATGTTTCCCAAGCGGATGTAAGCATGCTATTAGAATTATGAGCTTATTACGCATGTGTATTTTTCTCTTTATTGCCTCGCTTAGTTGTAATCATACTGTGGAATTTGGTAACGTGTAGCTAATCGATTATTTGTGAATGATGTTTTTATAGTCGCACCAGGACCATCGACCAAACCCGAATCGCCCTGCGATCCCACACCCTGCGGTTCGAACGCCCAGTGCAAAGAGTCCAGCGGCGCTGGCTCGTGCACTTGTTTGCCCGATTACATCGGCAATCCCTATGAAGGCTGCAGACCCGAGTGTGTCATTAACTCGGACTGTCCGTCCCACCAGAGTTGCGTGAGATCCAAGTGTCGCGACCCTTGTCCCGGCTCTTGCGCGACAAACGCCGAATGCGTTGCCATCAATCACGCGCCCTCTTGCACATGCCTAGCCGGTTTCACCGGTGATCCGTTCACCTATTGCAATCAACTTCCGCCCTACGAACGTGAGTTTTTTTTTGTTTGCTCACATACCAATTTGAAAAAATGCCCGGTTAGGAAAGAGAGAATACTAAATGAACACAATTTACACGAACGTTTTTGCAAAATTACAATTTTTTACTCAGCAATGTTGCTGTGTAATAACACTGTTATCACATACTAGTTACATTGCTTAGTAGAAAAATTGTGATAGAACAGCAATCCAACAACAATCGAGTCAATAACAATTGAGCCAATATTGAGTAATGTACCAAAATTACTGGACAGGAAATTCTGATAAAATAGCCACGTAACTTGGATTGTTGAGTTATGAAGTTCTGATAAAATGGCAAACGTAACTGTTACTTTGTGGTTCCTGATGATAAATTTGAGAATGTGTGTTAATGTATTTTTTGCACTCCAGCCGCGAAAGACACGACGCCCTGCAGCCCATCACCCTGCGGACCCAATAGCGAGTGCAGACCCGTTAATGGACAAGCAGTTTGTTCATGCCAGAGCAATTACATTGGTAGCCCACCCGGATGCAGACCCGAGTGCGTCGCAAGCGCCGAGTGTCCCGCTCAGCTAGCTTGCGAAAATCAAAAGTGTGTCAATCCTTGTCCCGCGCCATGTGGACTTAATACCAAATGCCTCGTCGTGAATCACAGCCCGATATGTTCGTGCATGCCCGGATACAGCGGTGATCCGTTCACGATATGCGCATTAATTCCAAGTAAGCATTTTTAAAAACTCGAAATTCGTTTACGCGTAGTGGCCACTGATCAGGATGAATTCTCAATATGTGAAAACTTCAGGGAGTTCAGAAAAGGTTTGCTGAATTGGGGAGAAGACAGGGATTTTTTTTAAATATTGAAAATAGCAAATTAATGAATACACCGTCGAGTAAATCGGAGCAATTTTACGTCCAATTATTTTATACCATACATCATCTGCATCTCTGACTTTTTGGATCGAATTTTTTCCTCTGTGAATTCACATTGATCCGAATAGAAGAAAATAGAGGGAAAATTAGAAATGTTTCCTACTGTTCTAAGTGGCCACTATAGATTTTTACCCTTCATTAATTGAACCATCGACTTGATTATCCGCCTCTACTTCTAGTGTTACCACCCACCGAAGACGTCGAGAGAGATCCCTGCGCGCCCTCGCCCTGCGGTAGCTTCTCTTATTGTCGAAACATAAACGGTTCTCCGGCTTGTACATGCCGCGAGGGTTACATAGGACAACCGCCAAACTGTCGACCCGAGTGTACGATAAGCTCCGAATGTTCGAGCAACGAGGCTTGCATAAAGGAAAAGTGTCGCGATCCTTGTCCCGGATCGTGCGGTACCGGTGCGAGTTGCTCGGTCGTTAGTCACATTCCAGTTTGCGCTTGTCCCGAGGGATACGAGGGAAATCCGTTCCAGTACTGCACACCCGTACCACGTAAGCATTGTTCTCTCATGAAAACCCATGTAAACGATCACACTGAGAAAAAAGTTTCGTTTGATTCAACTAAGTCTGTTTGAATTCAATAAAATTCATCGTATTATCGGCCAACTACGCTGTTTAATTGGCCGCTATCCGAATAAATGCAACAATTTTTTTTGATTCAACTAGTTCGTTTCTCTCGGTGCAATCGAGGCGATTGACAGACAAAAATATTGAAATTTAATGTATTTCAGATCGAGAAGAGCCGACTATAGTAGACAAGTGCAATCCATCGCCCTGCGGTTCGAACGCGATTTGCGACGATGGCGCTTGCGCTTGCTTGCCCGAATTCAACGGAAATCCGTACGCGGGATGTCGTCCCGAGTGCGTTTTGAACAAAGACTGTCCCAGAGATCGCGTCTGTGTACGCAACAAGTGCGCAGACCCGTGTCCCGGAGCTTGTGCAGCCAATGCTCTGTGCAATGTTGTGAATCATGTACCGATGTGCAGTTGTCCGGAGGGTATGAGCGGCAACGCTTTCAGTATCTGCACACCAATTAGAGGTAGATAATATTTTATTTTCAAAACTCCGATGACCTCTTCGAAGCACAAAAACGATCCTTCAAGCTCAAAAACCATAGTTATAATTTTCAATCCATCAAAAAGCTCTCTATATTCGTTATTGATTTTTTTTTGTTGGAAAAACTCTTTTACAAATATTGCATAGTGCAATTATTACATGAACGCATGTCACATACCAATGTTAGAAATTATCAATCCCTGAATTCACATAATGTCAATCACGAATATGAAATAGCCTTGAAAACACTGATAGAAAGCATATCGAGTGCATTCGTCTAAGCAAGGAAGAAAACACTTGCTACACTTGAAAAAATATTCAAAAGCCCCCAATATTCATAATTTATTTATTTCGAACTCTATTCAACTGTACTATCACTATAATTGGAGCAAAATTCAAAAGCTCTTCGTGAATATCTCAAAATCATTACCATATGGTGGAATTCCATAAAATAGATCAACAAAGTAGAATCTTTTCAATTCGCATAATGCCGCAAAATTCGTAAGAATTTTCATAGAAAGCATATAAGAACATTATTCTGATACATTGTGCTAATGTTTCAATGAGCTGTTCAAAAGATATGAAACTTGAACGTTGTAATTATTGTATGAATGTGCTGAAAAGGGTTGAAAGCAATTGTGCAATTTGGGGATTTCGTTGATCGATTGCAATTTTCCCATGACACAGACACTCCCAAGGAGAATCCTTGCAATCCATCGCCCTGCGGACCGAACAGCGAGTGTCGCGTGGTAAACGGTCAGGGAGTATGCTCGTGCATACGAGGATATTTGGGAAGCCCACCGAGTTGTCGTCCCGAGTGCGTTGTCAGTACGGATTGTCCACAGAACGAGGCTTGCAACAATCAAAAGTGCATAGATCCTTGCCCGGGAACTTGCGGCCTGCGAGCTATGTGCAAGGTCGTCGGACACAATCCGATTTGCAGTTGTCCAACCGGATTCGAGGGAGATCCCTTCTTCAGATGCACACCCATACGTAAGAAATTATCCACCTTTGCTCTTCTAACAATCGACAGGAAAATAGCC
>JABFVB010125223.1:0-15779 GCA_018812205.1 Adelognathus sp. PSUC_FEM 10030001 | reverse complement strand
CTCGAAAGTGTACTGGGTATGAATATTTTTTCATGAAATATACCGAACTATGCTCGAGAACGTTCGCTCAAGGGCAATGGCGTGATCGAGAAGTATACTTGTAACGCGTAAGAGATGCAAAGGGCACTGTGTGGGTCTCCCGAGTACGGTGAGGGGGTTGCGGAAGGACGAGAATTTTTTTTTCAATTGCGAGGCATCCGAGCCTATAAATTAGAGTGCACGAAATATTCCAAATCATTCATCTGTGATTGAATCGTACGATCACTTTCGAACCGATTGTAATTGCTTTTTCGCGAGTGTAATGTGAAGAAGACTGATTTCAGAGTATGTATCGAACATGTAGTGTTATTTTTAGTCATTATTCAAAATTTGATCACATTCAATTTTCTAGAAAGTATGGATCACTCCAACAATATGTCGGAATCGGATAGCAACGGAATCATCGATTTACTACCCAGCGTGCGATGGCTGCGAAAATTGGACCTTCCGAGTGATTACAAGGACTGTCTGATCGAACTGTATAGACAGCGGAAGTCTCAGCTGCGAGATCAGCGTAGAGAATGTCGTCGCCAGCAACGAGCTATGCAGAAGGAAGAGAATCGCCGACGAAGGCAACAGCAGCGAGAAGAAAGTCGTCAACGAGCGCAACAGCAGCGAGAAGAGAAACAACTCTTACGAGCTTCTGAAAAGGAGGCGAAGCGGTTGGCATGGACCCAGGAAAAGGAGATGAAGCAACAACTAAGAGCGCAGCAAGATACACAAATGAAGCAATGAAATTTCGAGTGTTATGTTAAAATAAAATTTATTCAACAAAAAAAATAAAAAATGGTTTACATGTCAGATTTATTTATCCAGCTATTATGAGAATCGTCAAATCCTAACCATTTGACGTAAAGCTTACTTCCTCGCTTTCGAATAATTTTTTCTACCAGGTAAATGTCAGAATTCTTGACAGCAGTGAGTTCTTCCTGATAGAATCCACCCTCGATAGGTTTATTTAGGTAGTCCGTAAGCTTGTAGGTTATAGGATCGGAATTTCGTACTTCGCTTACGGTGAAAATCTCAGTCGTCCAGTTGGGTGTATAACCCTTCTCAAAAACATGTTTGTATTTGCTGATACGCACTTTATCACCAATTTTGAATTTTATCTTCCGTGTGCGAATCACTCGGTGATTATTATATATACTATGAAGAAGTTTTTTCTCATTTCGGGTCGTTACATCCTTCGGTTTCATCATGATGGTACGATGCTTGGTGCCGTTGTAAGCCGATATCAACTCAGGTAAGATATCTATCCATTTGTACGTACCTCGGAAACTGAACTTCTTCCACATTTTATTTTTGAGTGTGCGATTGAAGCGTTCGACTATCGACGCTTTCAAGTTGCTGAACGTCGAGTACAGCTCAATGTCGTAACGTTGCATGAGAGATTTGTATTCGCGGTTATAAAATTCTTTACCCCGATCGACGTGTAATTTTTGTGGTACGCGGCCTTGTGCTAATACAGTTTTCATGGCATCCGTGGTATCTTTGCCACTCTTACTTTTGATCGGCACAGCCCACGCAAATTTTGAAAAAATATCGATAATAGTTAGTAGGAATTTGTACCCGTTGTTATATTGCGAGTACGCTGACATGTCCACAAGGTCGGCCTGCCAGGTTTCATCCAGTCCACGAATATCCACATGACGACGAGGGTAATTTCTTCTAGCGGATCTATGAAGCTCTTCCACTAGTGCTGCCTTTTTTTCCTCCATTTTCCAATGAATTTACTCGTTGATCCAAAAGACCGATTACGTGAGAATTACGTTCGGCTAATGCTTGTCCAGTTTTACGGTCTGTGTCGACTCTCATCAATTGTTCGTTTACAGTTGACTGAAGACTTTCAACGATTGAATTGGTGTTTTCCGCATCGGTGTGAGAAGATTCCAATGTTCTCAGTCTACCTTCCAGATGAGCAATGAGTTGAGAATTCCGAGTTGTCAGCTCTTGTACCGTGTCCGAGTCAATACGTTGCCGTTTCGTTTGAGCTGCAAACTCTGATTGTAGAGCTCTGATCATTGTATCGAGATCATCTACATCACTTCGCAAAGAAGATATTATTGGATATACGAGACGGATTTCCTGCTGTACGGCACTTTGCATTACACTTGCAGAGACAGCATCGTTTTGATCTATAGGACCAGCTACGTTGCATAATCTTCTATTATCCATATCATATTGACCATCGGCTGTGATCTTAAATCCATTGCCTGGAGGCCCACGGCTCCCTCCCACCTTGATTTCACTTTTGCTTGTCAATTGACGACCAAAGATGTCAACGCTCATCTTGAATGTTGGACTGAGACTGAGCTTGGGCAGCCGTGCCGCATTAATAAATGATTCCAGCTTCACGTAGTTCTTCAATGATGGAGATAATTTCGTTGGAGTGGCTGGTATTCCCAGCTGATTGAGAGGCAAGGAGAAGACGTAGACGATCGACTAACTCGTTAGGATCGTCCCAATAAACATAATCCATTTTACTTCGCTTCTTTGCAATCATGTAGCGAGGTAAGCCTTCACCTGAGAGCTGCGATCGTCGCTTCGGTGTCCTCTTCTTTGGCGAATCGATCATAGTTGAAATAATATTTCGGAATTTTGCAGTTTTATTTTCTCGGATACCTTGATCGCTGCTGTAATATTTTCGATAGGCGTTGGTGGAGTTGAGAATTTTACGATAATTCTCCATATCACTCGCACTCACGAGCGTTTCATCGGGTGATTTTTTGAACAATAGTTCGAGTAAACCGTGGGTTTGTTGGTACTTATTGTCACCAATATTAATGATATTATTATCGAATGTGATTTCCGAATCACCAATCATAAAATGATTTCCCTGCATTCTGCGCACCCCGTAAGAAGTATCAAGATTTTTTCGTTGCTTCGAGTCGAACATTTTAAGATAATGGTGAGGTGAATAGTCTGAACTGCTATCATCTTTTATGGTAGAATCCAGATCTTCGTCTGAAGAATCTCCATAGGCGGTTGCAAAGGTCCGATCGAATTGATCCGTTTGATTCAAATTATTCGCATGCTCATAATTAAATCCCTTGTCTTCTTCTTCTTTTTTTATAGTTTGTTCTCGCTTCACTGACTGATCAATAAGCTTTTCCAGGGGAGCAACCACAGGCTTGAAGACTTCAGTCATTGCTTCCTCAGACGTAATTTTACTCAGCTTCAACATTTTATGTTTCTGTCGGATTGCATCGCTTGCGTTCGCGATTTTTTGCAAAACGCTTTCTTCTTCGCTGAACTTTGCACTTTGCATGTTGATCCCATAGAGTCTGAACCTTGAATGCGCCTATTTGGTTGATGATTGTACATTTATAAAACAATCAAATCCTCTCCGATACCTACGTTCATTTAACTCACTGTCTTTATCAATCACAACAAAACCATACTTATCATAGTTCCAGCAGGTAAAACACAAATCCTTGAACTGAGCATATGTCATATCAGTATTTACATGATCGTTATAAATATGCTTCAAGTTCATTTCATCTTGTCGAAACAGTATTATAAGATTGGTATTATCGCGTACAAGGTGCTTAGGAATACGAGCATATGTCTGACAGAGATAAAAACAATCGACACCTCGATGTCTTCCCATGCAGAAGAAAGCTCGAATATTGTCTTGCTTCTCACACGCCACATCATCGAAAATCATGATTGAGTTCGGATGTGCCTCTTCCGGTATAATGACTTCCTCGTGCTCGTTGAAAGGATAATAATTCACACCGTGTACAGATTTGAGGAGTTGTTGCAAAAACTGGTACTTTGGTTGATTAAGTGATTTAGAGTAGACGTAGACATTTTCAAAACGTAAACCATGTGGATGTGTGATGAGAGAGAAGAGAGCGTTGGTCTTCCCACAATTAGATGGACCACAAATGATTGCACGCACACTGTTTGGCAATAGTTCCCCATGACGTTTTCTCCTCGTTTCTACATTTCGTTGTGCAAGCTCATCAAAATTCATCACAGGCAGCTTGATTGGATGTTCTTTGAATTTCATTCCGCTGTGTCCTGAACCTTGACTTGATTGTAACTAAAGAGAACGGTATAAAAACAATCCTTATAAAGGATCTCATTCAGTTGAAAATTGTCATTCGTACCATGCAAAACTAACGAATAACTGAGAATAATCGACTATAAATTAAATATCGTTGCAAAATATTCCTCAGTCGGACCTTGTCTTCCGGACAAACATGATCATTCATGAATGTATAAAAAAAGATAAAAGAGGCAAAGGTTTAGTGAACACTCTCATTAATAACCTTCCGGTTGAGCTACATCTGCCGGGTTATCAGTACTGTGGTCCAGGCACAAAATTAGCGAAACGTCTTGCTCGAGGTGATCCAGGAATCAATCCGCTTGACGCTGCCTGCAAGGAGCACGATATTGTTTACTCGAAAACCCGAGAAAATCCTGAAGCGAGAAAGATCGCCGATCAAGTGCTCACTGAGCGAGCTTGGAAGCGTGTCCTTGCTGAGGACGCTGCCTTCGGAGAAAAAGCTGCTGCCTGGGGCGTGGCGAATATAATGAAGACTAAAACAAAATTTGGCATGGGGGTGAAAAAATCCCGGAAACTGATAACACTGAAAAATATCATCGGTGCAGCTAAAAAATCTATGATTTCAAACAGTGATTCTCGGAAAGTTATTCACTCTGCTCTCAAAGGTGCACGTGACGCTGTCAGAAAGGCAGGTGGAAAAAGTAAAGTCAGGTCACCCCGCATTCTTCCCGTATCTAAGAAAATTGGGGGCTTTTTACCCCTCCTCATACCAATTTTCGCCGGTCTGAGTGCAACAGGCGCTCTAGCTGGAGGAGCAGCGGGTATCGCAAAAGCGGTAAACGATGCTAGCGCTGCCAAGCGCCAATTAGAGGAAAGTAAACGTCATAACGGTGCGATGGAAAATATCGCTTTGGGTAAAGGTCTTTACCTAAAACCTTACAAAGGAGGTATGGGTTTGAACTTGAAACCTCCAAAAAACGCATAAAGCTACCACACCGAGCACTCACCGACGCTGATCTTATAAAGTATGCCAGAGCTATGGAGATTCCATACTTTCGTGGAGTTTACATGCGCAATGAATTGCCCAAGAGTGGTCCTCGGAAGAAAGAAACCACCATTGTGAATCTCGATGATAGCGATGGACCTGGTACACACTGGGTTGCATACAAGAAAAATAATAATGAGGTGCTTTACTTCGACAGTTTTGGGAATCTTCAACCACCTCAAGATTTAATGAACTACTTCGGTGTAGGTAGCACTGTAAAATATAATCATGATAGGTATCAAGACTATGATACAGTGATATGTGGTCATTTATGCCTAAAATTTCTTAGTGAGGAGCTATAAAAAAGTGTCACATATCACGTAAACCATCAGTTACACATCAACCATCATGGGTGATTCTTTAACGCTCACTTTGTCGGGAACAAACTCTGTACTGGATGCACACTATTTCCCTCCTATCGAACTATCACCATTGAAAAATTATACTCTCGGACTCGTTGAATTGCTTACCTTCAACTCCATTCCGAATATCGACGTGCGGAATAACAAATTTTATGTAGGACGGGAAATAGTCACTGTACCCACAGGGAGTTACGAAATTGAAGATATCGAGAGTTACTTGCAGAGGGCACTATCGGAAAAAGATATCTCCATCACTCTGCGACCCAACAACAATACTCTACGCAGTGAAATCAAGTGTGATCGGGAGATCAATTTCATTCCTCAAGACTCTATAGGTAGATTGTTGGGTTTTACCTCACGCATTCTGGAAGCCCATGTTATGCACAAATCTGATTTACCAGTGACGATTCTCAAAGTGAACTCTCTTCGAGTTGAGTGCAATATCACCACAGGTGCTTATATAAATGAGCATCGTGTGCACACCATTCACGAATTTTTTCCAACCGTCCCACCCGGATATAAGATCGTTGAAGTGCCTGCCCACGTCATTTACCTTCCGATCACTGTCCAGTCAATAGATCATATACAACTTAAGCTTGTCGACCAAGACGGAGAATCGGTGAATTTCCGAGGAGAAATTATAACAATAAGGTTACATGTGAAACCATCGTAATGGGTATTGTTTATGAGACAAAAGTTGGATGCAGCTATAAGAGTCAATCAACATGCCGCGGACCAATCAGTCATCGAGCACCTTCCAAAGAGCTAACACATCAAAACATTCAGTTTCTGAAGAGTCTGGGACTAAAAATCAAAAGCCGCGGAAGAAACGGAAAATAAAAATTCGGTTTTGCTGCATTGTCATCGCTTGCTTCATACCATGGAAGAAATTCTAAGCATACAAAAACCAATCGTGTTTGACGAGTCCATCGCTCACTACGAGACTCATGCGCACCAACCGTTTGCGTCGGCCACATTCAACAACAACGATGAGATTCGAATTGCTGTTCAACATCAGGACTTGTGTTTGCTTCCGAGCAGAAGCTCATTGCACGTTCATGGCAGATTGACCAAAGTCAATGGAAACGCGGTTCAAAATACGAAATTGATCAATAATGCAATCTGTCACTTGTTCGAAGAAATCCGATATGAGCTGAATGCAATCGAGATTGATCGAAGTAAAAATCTCGGACTTACAACGCTCATGAAGAATTACGTATCGCAAAGTCCGGGGCAAACACCGTTGCTGGGAAATGCCGGTTGGCTTCTGAGTGATGATGAAACGTTGACTGACGAGAATGGTCACTTTGATCTATCAATTCCTCTCAATTTCCTGCTGGGTTTCGCTGAGGATTATCACCGAATTATCGTAAATGCCAAGCATGAATTAATACTAACGAGAACGAATACTGACATGAACGCCATTCTACAAACACCACCAGCAGAAAACGTGGCTGCGGAACAATTCAAGATTTCGATATTGAAAATCGAATGGATGCTACCATACATCAAAGTTTCCGATCAGCGAAAAATTCAGCTACTTAACTTCATTGCCAAGGACCCATCAATTACCATGAGCTTTCGTACTTGGGAATTGTATGAGTATCCACTACTGCCAGCAACACCGAAACATGTATGGGTTGTGAAAACATCGACTCAACTTGAGAAACCCCGATATGTCATCGTAGGTTTCCAGACTGCGCGAAAAAACAATGCGATAAAAAATGCGAGTGATTTCGATCACTGTAACATTCGAGATGTCAAACTTTTCTTGAACTCTCAGTGTTACCCTTATGGGAACTTGAACCTTGACATTGCAAACAACCAATATGCTCTACTGTACGATATGTACGCAAACTTTCAAGCCTCGTTCTATGGAAAAGAACCCGAACCATTATTGAGCAAACCCAATTTTCTCAACTACGCCCCACTCATTGTAATCGATTGTTCAAAACAAAACGAATTTCTTAAGTCTGGACCAGTCGATATACGCTTGGAATTTGAGTCGGCTTATCCATTTCCACCTCAAACTTCAGCTTATTGCTTGATTTTGCATGATCGTATCGTCGAGTACAACCCAATTAGTGGTGGGGTGAAAAAATTGACATAAAGTCGTATGGAGTAGCGACATTGAGTTCAGTCTAGAGGTAACCGTCGAAGGGTTTTTTCAAAGTGAAAAAATGCAGTGGGTGGTCGATCTGCAAGGGTTCAAGAGACCCGTGAATGAGTTTGTCTTGAAGGAATTCGCAGTTATTCCAGTTCATGAAAAAACTATGCAACCACTGGCATTCATTTTTCAACCGCCCTGCACCTTGGACAGCTTGCCCGCGAAATACCGGCGTATGAACGCATGGCTCACGCGCAATTTCCATGGTCTGTCGTGGGACTCGGGCGACTTACCGTACGACGCAGCGAAAGAGATCATTCGCAACATTCTCCTGCACGCTTGTACGATATACGTCAAGGGTTTGGAAAAAAAAGGATGGTTGGCAAGTATCATGGGAGAGTCAACGCGTATCATCGACCTCGACGATATCGGTTGTCCATCGTTGGTGCAGCTACGTCAGGAGTCATCGCCCATAACTTACCCGCATCATCATTCGAAAATAAATTGTGCCGGTGAGAATGCAAAACTGCTGAGAAACTGGATACTCCAACCTTGTGATCGACGATTGTAAAATAAAAATTGTTTCAATAAAAAGATTTTGAACCTACATCAGCTGTTTGACCTATATTTTTTTCGTACGAACTCTTCTATCTCTCTCTCTCTACTCTCCAGATGACTCCAGCCTAAACAAAAGTCTCCGAACGACGGTCACTCGTGTGTACGCTCCGACGAGCGATCATGTTTCACTTGCGTGCTATGCTATACCTACCGCACGGTCCCAGGTTCATTTGAAAATTAGAGATCAGAATATCATCGATCGTATTTATTATTGCATACTTGCCGAAACAAGTCGGAGAATTTTTTCTCGTATTCACATTGTTTCGTACAACAAATCCAACCGTCTTTCACCTTGCAGGGACACGTGTATACTTTCTTAATCGTATACGTAGATATAGCAATGTCCGCAGCGATGGGCCAGAACGATGGACGTTTGTGCATCCTTGATGCCGCTATTTTTTGCGCGCCATTACGTGGAGATACGAGTCCAAGTTCTCGTTTTCGAATCCATTTTTCCAATTGTCGACCATTGATGCCGCTGGTACGAGTTTCGACCCATTTCTCTAGTGAGCCTTGAAATCGAGATTTGGAGACATAATCGTCGTTGAAAACCCATTCGTCTTCGGACTCATCTTCGGGATCGTCGAATGCAACGAATTGTCCATAATTCTTAGCGTCCCAAATACGGGCCCAACGTCGCCAGGTATTTTGCCAACAAATTTGGTGATACGTTGGTTTTTCTAGGGAAATCATGTTAGGAAAAAAAGAATACATCATCATCCATGCATTTTCGCATTTTATTATTACGCAGTAAAGCCCCATGGCAGAGTATCGATCTGATTAACGCAAACAATGCGTTTGTCATCATTCCCATTCAGTGCAAGTTTTTTTTGTTTCACACTTTCGACTCTATGTTTTCTACTTATAATCAAATTCTGATATCTAGTTACATCTTCATTTCTCAGCAAACATCTTTTATAATCATTGAACGTTATTGTTCTCAGCGCGGACGATTTCACTCCTTTCGCCCGTTTCTCTACGACATCTTTAATTTTGTAGCAGTACATCTTGGCTCTCAAACCCACGAATTCCTGCATGATTCGACCTTTATTTTCGTCTTTCATTATACCAAGAACCATCTTATTAGCTAGAGGCATACCGTAGGCATTGTCTGAAGCGTAATTGGAGGTATCGAATCGTTTTATGTCATGCTTCATGATCTCATATATGTCTGGGACAATGATATGATAAATTAAACTGTCCGTATCTGTGTACAACAATTTAACCCGATCATCCAGTGTTTTCTTCACATAATTGTAATGGAAGTCATAAATGTATGTTTTTGATATATCCAAAATACAAGACCCTGCGTATATTGGTTTGTTAAACTTGACCTTCGTGCGACTCATCTCGATTATGACCATATCTTCGCCAAATATAGCGCTGCTTCGAAAATTCGGCTTGGCGATGAGTGCTCGGGCCCCGTATCTCCCGTCCCATCGGGTGACGAGTTTAACATCGCGATACTTTCTAACATTCTCCATCGTTTTACCAAAGACCGCGTTATTCATCAACTTATAAAAGTCCTGCTCGAACTTGTTCGCCGATTGTTTTCGTAGATCATTATTCAAATCGATATATTTTTTGAGCCATGCAGACTGCTCAAACTTCAACACGCGATGAATTTTTTTCAACTTCAACCCCAAATCCAAGCACTGTTTCAAGTTTTTATAATGAATTACGTATCTCTCTTTCGGAAACAGTGTTGTCATCAGTTTCGGTTTGTTTCCGTCTCGGGGTAGAGGTACGAAAGGTTCCGGGCATAACGGCAAATCTTTATGGAGATCATGCAATTCCTTCGGATATTCCAAATCGACTTCAAGGATATATCCTGTGGGAGCATCATCAGCAATATTGTAAATATCTAATGCACCAAAGCTTTTGACCCACTCGAAAGAGCCGCTCGGTAAATACTGACTCATAGCCGCACCGTAGAGATTATTTACATCGTAATACATGAGATACGACTCTTCTTCGTTCGGATCATAATCGGTTTCCATGTAACGATTATTGGCTCTGGCATACCTATGCGAGCACTGAGCGAGCCCGCCGCGAATGCCTCGTTCTATGAACATGACCTTGTCTATGTCATCTAGAAGCTCGAGCTCCACACCCGTACATTTGAGCATCGCATCGAAGGCAAGCCCGGGGGCAGTGTAATAATGCAGAGGATCCAAATTATATGTGACTAAACATTTCTTTCGAAAATTCTCGAATATGTCCGCTAAGAGGAGAACGTCAGTTTTAAGATACAAATCTGAATATTCACCGAGGGTTTTGATGTGAAAAGTTTTCCACACGTTGCACGCGTGAGAATATTCCAATTCGGAAATGTCCTCGTTGTGCAATTGAGAATAGAATTGTTCTCTCGTGGGTAATTCGGTCTCATCAAGTTTTTCCCAACTGTCCGTATAATCGTACGGGAAAACACCTTTTTTCGTCAGTAACTCAAATTCCTCAGCACCATTACAGTGTCCCCGTGTAATTTCTTTCCCATCTCGATTGAGATTGGATGCTAATTTTTCAATACTGCTCGACATGAAGCGAAACGAGTCAATGAACCGAAAACTCACGCGTGTGTCCGTTATACGCTTCGTGAATGATATGTATTTTTCTTTGTTTATTGGCAATAGACTTATTTCACCAGCAAAACCGGCCAGTTCTTTGATCAAAAAGTGTGCATCATAACCCGATAAATTATGGAGGATCACGGGGACTGTGCACGAATCCGTGTAATTCAAATTACACCGATCATGAGCAGGACCGCGATACTCACCCGTTAAGTGACAGTGGTCATGATGTTTTTTATCTTCGAGCTCGAACGGTTTGTCGCAAATATGACAGATTTCCGCTATGTCGAATTCATTCGTTTCTCGTTCGCTCAGTGGGCGCATCGGCACGATTGTGCTGAAGATAGCGTTCAACGATTGACCCCATGTTTTCAATTCATTCGCAAACCATTGAACGCAATCATTACCACGACGAATTTTATAAGTCGAGATCGATTTATCGTACGCGCAATGAAGGTAATACGCGATGCTATGGGGAGTGTGTTTTTGATACACAATCATCTGCCCCGTTTTCAGTTTTCTTTTCTCATGATTATCTAGTACCGGTTCCAAGAGGCATTCGATATCAGCATAGAGCGCGAATGGAACACTCTCTTTGAATCTATAATTTTTGAATTTCAAAAATTTCTCAGAAAATGTTGGTAAAATGACTTTATAGTCGTTGAGATCTTCGCAATCAACTTTATGCTTCATCAATAAAGTTTCTGTAGTGAAATGACACAAACACCTATCACAGATCGAGGTAGTCTGCTTATGTTTCGAGATTTGTGACCCGACTAGTCGCGACAAGTTTCTAATCCAAGCGAAGTGATACACTGGACTGTACTCATCTTCATTTGAATCAATTTCTGTTTCCAGCGCAAGGAGATGTATCGTTGGTCGAGTAGATTTTGCACGGCTTAGATAAATCGGTACTACCTCGCTACGACCTTCGATGCCATAAACGTTTATGGCTAAATCATTCAGTTTCTCGAATTTTGAAATATTCTTCATGCTCATCGGAAAATCTATTCCCTCGCAATTGAGAATGGAACGAAAATGAGGATACGAACTTATTCGATTCGCAAGGTCGTACACTGGGTGAAGAGCTGCGGTGATGGACCATGGAAAGCAAAACGGGTCGTTGTTCTCGATGTTGACGACGGCTTTCTTGCGTTGTATATTTTCCGGCATCTCGATGTACGTTGACGATCCTCCCTGCAGCGGTAGGTATCGGTTGAAATTCACCGTCAAATTAATTATCTCAATCATCGACCAGCCAGATTCCTTTTCCTGGAACTCCTCCACTTTTATCAGCAGTTTCTGCACGTTTTCACTGAACCATCCATTCAGATCGGTCGTTCGAAGTATGACTGCATTGCTGGTACCAAAATGTTTGATGTCCTTGATGAAACTATCGCTCTTCGCAACGATGAATTTTCCATAGAGCACCATGTTGACTTTCAAGCCAGCTTCCGTCCGTAACATCTTCATCAATCTTCTGAGCAGCAGTTTTTTCGAATCTTGGAAAAACTGCTCGAGATTTTTATGTCGCAGATTCACTATTACGCCAGTCCGCATCCTCGATCGAAAGGCCGAATCCATGTCTGTCCACCGTACTCGATCACTGAGTTTAACGATGCCACCACCAGTCTTCGGTAAAACTTTGAATTTTTCCGATAAGCATCGCAAAAATCCAATTTTTTCCAGAAATTTGTTCTGCTCACCAACCGACTGAGCAGATTTTCTAATTTTATCGAGAAGTTTTATATTCCGATTAATAATTTTTATCCACTCTTTAATTTCTGAGCTCGTTGACTTATTTTGTAAAATATCATACGCTCCTTCAACGAGATGTATAAGTTTTTTACACTTTTTTTCGTCCATTGTTATGAGCGCTCAAGTACACCGACAAGTGATACAGCTCGTCTCACACCATCTTCATTTATAGAGAAGATGGTCCCTCCTTCTCTCATGGAATGATGAAGACGAATTTTTCATTCATCGTCATAACATTGGTATAGGTCATGGAAGAGTAAGCGATTCGTGGGGTACAAGGCGCGCGGCGAAGTGTGTGTGCACGTGATAAGCGACCAACACGACGTTGGTTCACCTTTCAAGGGCACACTGCGCGCTGCTCTCGGACGAAGCGCTCGAATATTTTCGGGGAATTCGGACCGTATCACGGCCACCAATGTCTCCTTATACTTTCTTGATTTATTTCGAATATTTATAAAAATTGGTTCTTTACGTTTGCAACATTCTCGTCAATAAAATGACACAAGTCTGGGAATCGCACCGAGCTGAGACATACACTGTAAAGAATACAGTAGAATCGACTAAATCTGCAATTGAATATATCAGTAAATACATCTCAAGTCGGTACAACGAAAACTTTTTCGCCAAACAAAAAAAAAAAAAACACAGCTTTGTCGACCAAAGATTTATTCGCTATTATTCAACGGTAGATCTCGTACGTCGAAAATTATTCTCATCCCAGTGTGAGTCGACGTCGAGACGGACCGCGCTGATGCGTACTCGATGCACCTTATCATGTTGACAAGGGCTCGAGTTTCATTTCGCTCCTTGTCCGATGTTCATACGGTGACGATTCGGGGGTCTCAAACTTACCGAGGAAGGCGACATACCAGCGGATCTGAGCCATTGTCGATCGAGTCGCGCTCGCGTGAAGATCTCGAACTTTTCTCTCGAATTTTTTTTCTCTCAGATTTTTTTCTCGAGGAAAAAAAAAATCTATCGATCATTCGACGTGAAGTGTGTGTGTGTGTCAAATAGCTCATACCAAAAAAAAAAAAAAATCAATCGAGCGATGTCGCCGTTCAACAAGGAGCCGTCACCCGCGAAAACGGAGGGAAACAACCCTCCGGAGCAACCACGCCCGCGCGCTCAGCAAGCTCGCCCGACCACCATCAGCCGTGCGCTACCGATACCACCACAGCCAGGGCATCAGCAACAACCCTGGCCGCTGCTCCAGCAACAGCCTCCTTTCCTACATACGCCACCGCTTCAATCGCCGCAGGAATTCGTCGAATCGGTTCAACAACTAGTGCAACGCCCGCCACCACCACTCCTACAGCAACCTTTCCACGGAATAAATCCGGCCGAAGTACCACCGATTCAACCGCAGCCGATACAACCGCCCCCGATTCAACCGCCCCAGATTCAACCGCAGCCGCTACAACCGCCACCGATTCGATGCATTCTGCCTCCTGTTGGTAAGTCAAAGTATTTTTCTTGACTAAGATATTTGTGAAATTAGTTTACGGAGTTATGACATGTAATTTCTCAACAAAAAGTTTAAGGTAGTCTGAGCGGATCATCTGATCGCCATGTCCAATTCTGAGAGAATTAAATCGGAATACAAATATTTGAGGTGTTGAAAAGATTGATATTACATAACAATAGTTCTAAAATGTTATTAAAGGAAAATGGGATTTCCGGAAAAAAAATCATATGTATTCAGAAAAGTAACAAACAGATTTCTGCAGAACAAAAAAAAGAAAAAAAGTCACAGGAGTTTTTCAGTCGATTTTTTTTTCCACTGCGTCGCGATGAATAAAAAAATCTGGACAATTAACCGTTTTGAAAAATATTGCGAACATTGATTTTGCACAATAAAAATTTACCCCCAGTACGACGAATCCGCGGTTCGAGTTTCATCGTAGGACGGGCGTATCTCGATTCACGAGGGGCGATAATACGTCATCTAAATAGACAGACCTCGCGACGCGAATTACTCATTAGGCTTGAGACTCTGCGAATCGAACGGCGTCATGCGAGATCACAGCCACACGGAAAAAGGACCGCATGGTTGAATATTAATGATTATTATGCAAAATCTATGTTTCGAAAAATCACTATACATTCTATCATCGCGGTTTTCGTTGGTATTGTAGAAACTCAATTCGTCGAGGCTCTACACGGACTATTCATACCCATCGAGTGGGTACAGAGGAACACGCTCGAGGATGTCCTGCGAATAATAGTGGATATGCTATCGCTGGTCGATGTGACGGCACCAGGAGTCAGATCGATCCTCTGCATCGGTGAAGTCCCGGCTGAATCTCACTACGAGAACGGCGAGATTTATTTCAAAAAAATCTAAACGATGCGTGAAGACCAATCGATAATTTTTTTTTTTCTATCTCGAATTATTCTTACAATTCGAAATTGAAAAAATAAAATCGATGGCTACATTTTTTTTCCCATTTTCTCGCTAACACGAACCCTTCATTGACTGCTATTACTGTAAACCAGAAGGATGCAAAACTTTTTTTTTTTTTTGTCTCATGTAAAGACATTTTTAATCATTCATCTTCTGGTATTATAAAATTTGACGTTTTCATTCTTGTTTCGCTTCGACTGTAAGTCAGAATATTTTAAATAAACGCTGGGAAAAAAATAATAACAAAGAATCACAAGGAAGGTATTATTATTATTATTATTATATTTCTTGTGTCATACACATATTCATCAACCTGATCGTTTACAATTCCACAAATTCAACGCGATTGTATTTGCCACCGAGGTAACGCAATTTGAGGCCATGGTTTTGACAACTTTCCACCATTTTCCGGAACAGAACATCGTCGTCACGGAGCGCCTCGGTCGTTCTGGCTGGCAGGAAGACCGTGAAAGTCTTCTCGATATCGGCTACCACTTGGTGTCCATACTTGGTCGTGACGAATCTCATGCTGGTAATTTCGTATATTTTATTGATTTCCAGCTCGTTGAGTCGCTTCGTTGGGAGATAATTTTCCAAGCGACTAATTTCGTTGATCTTCGAGAGGTTCATATTGCTGTTGTCTTCCCCGTAGAATCTGTTGAAAAATGAATTTTTAAAATTATATCGAATATTACTTGCTAATTGAAATTTACAGCCATAATTTCAATACTTACTTCGATTTCGAACTTCTTTCACTTCCACACGGAAAAAAAGGATGTGATCGGCGATGCGGTACGCAGATGAGTGATTTGCGAACACTTTCTGCCCATTAATTTATAGACCGGGGATGCTCCTTCT